>LOJH01062986.1:0-10786 GCA_001685095.1 Ellobius talpinus
GGGCTGGCCTATCAAAAGGCCAAGGCAGTTTCTTTATTAACCAATAAAAATAACCCATAGACAGATGACCCTCCTCCATCAGAACAAGTTCATTTTTTGACCTAGAAAGTTTGTCTGCTTTCTGTTCTTAAGATGGTTCTCATTCTAGATTCTTGCAGTCTTCCTTAATAGTTGTATTTCAATTTATTTGATGTGTATTTAATGTGCTAGCCAATTGTAAAAGTAATCCTCTACATTGTAAAATCTGTATAGACTTCTGTAAAAAGAAGAAAACATTTGTTATCCCTAATGCTAGGACTCAGTAGCAAACACAGAATTACATTCTGAAGAATATCCTTCCACGCCATTATTTCTTTCTTGACTTTTTGACTACCAGTTACAACTCCATTCAGTGTGTGCAAAACTTATTTTTTTAAAAATATTTACGACCAAGAAATATAAATCTTTTCTAAGTATATTAATAATATCACTGATTAATCCACAGTACCGAGAATGAACCCCACATACACAAACATTTGTCATACCATTTTTCCCCCTGTAGATGGATAAATGTTTTCTGTTTCCTTTGAGTGACTACCCTAATCAATGTTTCAATGACTAAAACCTTAAAGGAACCATGGAGTTTAGAAGAGCATCCCATATGTAGCTGACACTGTCCTCAGAACAAGCAGGCATTGCTAGGACAAAAAAAGCACAGAGGCTTATGCTGATGAGATAAAGCTCCTGGAAAATTCCACTTTCTGAAGGAGGTAGGCTGGGGAGTGGCAGCAGCACTATTGGTTTTCCTCAACGCATAGTGCCACCTTCTGATAATTTTCTTGCATGGGCACATATCCCTGGGGATGGTAAGCCAGAAGAAGAAACCAGGCTTGACATCCAGCTATGCAGTCTGCTTGTGCAGACTGCTGGGTTTTTTTGTTTGTTTGTTTTTGTTTTTTTTAATGAGAACACAACCACCCATAAACAAAAACTATGGTGCGTCCTGCTGCCGACACCTGGGTATAGAACAGGCAAGTCAAGCATCCAGCACCAGTGGCTGCAGGTAGGCTTATGGGAGGAGCACTGGCCTAGGACCAGATCAAGATTTGAAGTCCCCCTCTGTTGCTTAAAGTCATGGAGGACTAAGAGAGGAACTTTTGCCTTCTCAGTCCACCATCCTGTATTGCACAGAAGTGGTCTGCAGGCTGAGAACTGCTTTATAAATCTTCAGTATGTTCCCCTAATATATGATATTGCTGACCTTGAACTGTTCATTTTCTCTGCCAGGTGGATGAAGAGTACAAGAACCCTCACACGGTAGACCGAATTCCACTGGGGAAGCTGCCCCATCTTTGGGGACAGTCCTTGTACATCCTTAGCTCCCTGCTGGCAGAGGTAGGGTGTCTAGGGTGGAAAGCCATCCATCTGATTGGAGTATAGGAAATTGGGAAAAGCACAGCGGTTCTCTGTGCTGAGTGCCTGCCAATAGCTTGTGCAGCATCATTACCTTCAAGGTCGCCTGGGCTGTTTTGGGACCCTGTCTTTTCTCTGGCCTTGCATATCCATATTTTAATAAACCAGGTCAGATCAGCTACATGCCATGCTCCTTGGCTCCCTCTCACCAGAATCTCAGGTACGTAGTTAGAATGTGTTTGCATTGTTGCTCAGCAGACATGGCAACATTTTCAGCCAAGATTAGCACATCTGATCTTAGAAGAGACAGGGTTTAGGAAGTTATTAGATGGGCTAGAAGCTCTCAGATCTCTCTCTAGAAAGAAACAGCAGGCACAGATCATCCTTCAGATACTGCAGCCCACACCAACCCTCCTCTTGCCCCATACCCTCTTGCCCCCAGGCTTCTGTTGGAAAAGCTTTAAAATGCATCTCCCAGTCTTGAGTGAGAAACTTCAGCTGAGAATTCTGGTGTGGGGAAGGAGCCTAAAGAAGAAAGGGACTGACCACATGAGGCTGACCAGCCTGTGTGCTTCGCCACCTATAAAAGTGGGGAAGAGGACAGTGCATCAGAATGTTACTGGGGCACTGGAGTGGTAAAGACCGTGAAAGATAGCACAGTGGACACATCACCTGGGAACACTGGTTGCTGAGGTGGTTCCCAGGTATGTTTAATCTCCCAAGTTTCACCGTCATAGCTTAACTTACAGCAGTTCACATATATCCTTTTGTAAGCCAATCTTGTATCCAACCTGCTCAGTGACTTTTGGCAGGTCTCTTAACCTCTCTGGGCTTCAGTTGCTTCACCTG
Organism: Ellobius talpinus; assembly: GCA_001685095.1. Lineage (NCBI taxonomy): Eukaryota > Metazoa > Chordata > Mammalia > Rodentia > Cricetidae > Ellobius > Ellobius talpinus. Next base: position 2,242 of record LOJH01062986.1, read on the forward strand.
TAAAGTGAAAATTTGGCTTAATTGTCTGCACAGTACATTTCAGCTCAGATTTCAGTACATGTAAGGTAGGAAATAAATAACTCCACTCCCCTGAGACCTCCTCTCCAATATAAAAGTCTCCCTATGGGCCCAGCAGTAGGTCCATTCCATCTCATGTCACCTTCATCCCCTTTGGATGCTTGGATCATTCCTAGAAACTGCAAGAAGGTATATTTTGAAAGAACTCAGATAACAAGATGGCAAGAGTTTTATGTTCCAAAGCCCTGAACCAAAGTCTCACTACAGCGCTTTCGGCTTCCCCACCTGTAGAACAGTGATGGACATAGGAAACTTGAGTGTGACAGACTTGAGTGTGACAGTGCACATGCAGGAACTCGGCTAGCACGGGTCATAGCTTTCTTTCACTCACACAATGTGGGGGTGTATTTGAGTAACCCTCAGAGCTAAGCACCAAGCATGCAATACATTGATCAGTAGCATTCTGAGTAGTATACTCTATTATGGAGAGAAAGACGATCAACAAATATGAAGAAAAGGTTTTTGACTGTTTGAGCCCCCAAATATGTCATTTTCAAGTGTAGGAACAAGGTGAAATCTTAGTTAAAGCAGTGTTTCATAATGTTAATGCTCTTCTCTTCTTAGGGATTCCTTGCCACTGGTGAAATTGATCCCTTAAATAGAAGATTTGCGACTTCAGTCAAACCTGATGTTGTAGTACAAGGTTTGTAAGCATTTTTACTGTCCATCTTGAATGCTTAAAATCAATGTTAATTTTCCATTAACATTGTTCCCTAGTTATTGAAAAATTTTAAAGGGTGTTTAGCTGGGTTCTAGCAGTGAGTGCCTGTAATCCTAGTTCTCAGGAAGCTGAAGCAGGAAGGTCAAGAGTTCTCAGCATTAGGGAAGTAAGAGCAGTAGGATCAGAAGTCAAGGTCACCTTTGGCTTCCTAGAGAGTTTAAGGCCAGTCTCACCTACATAGTAAGACCTTGAGAAAGAAAAAAAAAGGAGAGAGAAAGGAAGTGATTTTTGTACAATAAGATGTAGGAATCTATGAGAAACTTTGTATAACTTAGGCAGGCCCCAAAAGCAACGGGATTCTTCCCACCTACAAATTTACTTCCTACAAAGGAGTTGTTTTCTGGAATCTAAGTCTTGATTATCACTGGAGCACAAAGAAGTCATTGAGCATCATTCTTCATCACTGTCACTCTGACAAGTGGAGTCTGAGCCTGGTGCAAACTCAGAACCCAAGTGAAGTGGATCATTTGTCTCTTGAAGGTCTCAGGTCTGGCCACCTGCTTCCTCCCTCCCTTCCTCTTTAGCCAGTTCCTCTTCCAAAAAGGTAAGAATCCCAATGGGGCTGCCTCTCCACGGGTACCCCAACAGGCCATTTCTCAGGGCTGCTGGGACTCTTGTTCTTCCCCAAGGAATCCTGCAAACAATGGAGATAGCTCTAGAGGAGGCTTTCGATCTAGGTCTGGCCTATGGTATGCACCTAGAACAGCAATCCCTTCTGTTTCCTCTACTAAGGGACTGGCAGCTCTGACACATTTTGAGGACCTTGTAAAACACTCAGGTGCTGTCAAATGTCAGCCACTGTGTGTATAACACATTGCTCCTAAATTTAGCTACATACCTTTGTTTGTTTGCATATTTTTTGGTCCTTTGAAACAGAGTCTTACTTTGTAAAACTGGCTGACCTTGAATTCAGTACATAGCCAAAGCTGGCCTTGTGCTCACAGACATCCTCCTGCCTCAGTCTCCCAAGTGCTGAGATTATAGGCATGAACCACCATGTGTGGCTTCGGTTTTACACTTCTTAAGGATAAGGCTGTATTCTCTTCTGTGTTGATTGACACCTGTACACCCACACACTGAAAATCATGATTGAACAACTAAGAAAGCATTCCTCTTTGGGGCCACTGGCCCCTTTTAATGAGCATGCCCATAATACAACTTCCAGAGAGGAGTTGGAAGTTGACATCTCATCAGTAGTGTATGCAGAGTACACCTAACCACCATAACATTCTCATTGTAGGCCCCTATTTCTGTATGGTGTGGCAGCCAGGCTCTAAAGCCGTAGGCCCCGCCTGAGGTGGTCACGTAGCCCTGCTGACAGGCTGTCACTGCCTAACAAAGGGTCAGGATGTTGTTGCTCCTTTCTTTGTAATTTGGAGGATGCCTTATAGAGATGCTGATTCAAGCCTACATGACAGCTAGCATACACGGCAGACAGGTAGATGCGGACGTGACAAAACGCCATTCACCTGGTTACATAGGAGACAGGTCTGATATATTTTCCCGCTTAGTTTATGTGTTGGTATAAAAGCTGTTTGGATAATAAACNCGGGAGAACATCAAAAAAGAAGAAGCCTGAGATGCCCTTCCGTGATGATGGTGTAAGCTGTGTCTAGTTATTCCTTGCGGCTCCATACCAGTCCAGTTAGGGAAAATAGTTATCTATGTTGGGGCCTACGGGCTCTAACATCTCAGGTAACATTTGCGACATTGCTTATCTCCCTGAAGCTTAGAGGTTAACTTATTCATTCAGGGATCTCAGTTGACAACTGGAGGTGGGAACCTATTATTGACATCCTGGTACACTGATCCAACTGCACTTCTTAGTCTCCACACTTGGCCAACACATATTCTGCTAATTTGTCTCTTAAAACTACAAGAGTTCTTTTCCAGCTGTGGGTCGGGATATAGTAATAGATCTCAACCAGCCTTTTTTTATCTATTGATTTTATTTTTAATTATGTGTGTGTATGTGTGCATCTGAGTATGAATTTGTGCACATATGTGCAGTGCCCAAGGAGACCAGAAGAAGGTGTTAGGATTTCTGGAGCTGGAGTTACAGGCAATTGTGAGCCACCTGATGTGGGTGCTGGGAATCAAACTTGGATCCTCTGGAAAAGGAGTGGGTACCCTTAACTATTCAGCCATCCCTTCACCCCAGCATTTTTTTTTTGATATAGTAGAACAGAGCAACATTACCAGAGGATCTAGCATGAAGTAAGTCAGGGGCTGTTTCAGAAACTCATGCAGATCCAGTGAGATGCTTCAACAGATAATAGCACTTTGCCACCAAGCCTGACAGCCAGAGTTCAATCCCCGAAGCCCATATAGTAGAACAAGAGAATTGACTCCTGCAAGTTGCCCTTTTACCCCACACACATGCTATGGCACATGCATGCCCCCCACTCAGAGGAGGGGAGCTCATGTGATTGCATCAGACCATGAGGCTCTCCCCAGTGTCAGTTACAACCACTCCCTGAAAGAGACAGTCTTCCAGAGACTGGGAGCGGTGCGACTTTGATAAATGTGCAATTCTCTTTGTCAGTGGCAGTTTCAGAAGGGGTATTTTTCAAAGTGTTGAGGGAAACCATGGTCAGTCCTGCAGAGCGAGCAATCTTATTTATTTGAGACCTGGGGAAGAGGGGGGTTAGGCTCCAGTTCTCCCTCATCTGTTTTGGGCTAATTAAACATTCTCATGGCTTCTCTTAAGGTTCATTGGAAAGATGAGATCATGGGTATTAAAACCATTTAAAAAGCATCAGGTGGTATGTAAATGTAAGGGGGTAATGTTCAGTTCTCTGTGACATTTATATGTATCGCATGTTCAGAACCCACCCCAGCCTATGGATATAATGGTAGGATTTGGGAAAGACACCCTAACAGTAGCTTAGCTTTTTCTCTGGACTGAACATGGCCTTGAGACCCTCTAGTTTCTGAAAGGCTCTGCTGCAGTTGGGTAAGATACCAGCTGCTTCCTGTGACTGGCTTCCTCTTCAGCAAGCCCCTTCCAGACCCCATCCCTTTACCAGCATGCTGCTTTCTCATAAAGACAGGCAATACTGGTATGATAGATACCGCCCAGCCATCACTGATGTGGCTCTAAGCTAAGACTAATTTCTACATCAACTGCCAGGACCCGGATTCTTGGAGGTCCCTGCCAGCCAGAGAGCCAAGGACTCAAACCAGCTTGCTTGGGTGCTCTTTCTCATCTGTGGGGTTTTGTGCTGTGCTTCTAAGATATCTCCACCAGCAGGCGTACTTTCTTTTCTAGGGAAAAGAAAGGTATCTTCTCCTTCTCTTTCCCAGGCTAAAGCATTCCCTGTAAGCAGACACTGTGGTATTCTCATTTCCTCTGCCTTTTGGGAGCAAGAGCCCAGATTTCTGACATCCCCTTAGGTAGCTCTTTGTACTCCTGACCCTGTGTGAAAGGACACAAGGCATATTTAGATAAATGTGGACCCAGAGGGAGGCAAGACATTACTTCAGATAGGTTAAGTTGGTGTGGCACCTATTGAAGGCTATTTCTACAAGCTCTCAGACTGTCCTGCATAGTGAGGGCACTTGACAGATAAGTATATTGTGTGTGTTGAGGTGCAGTTAGGACAGAAAAACAGGGAGTGCAGCAGGACAGACAGCACTGTTTTCAAGGCCAAGTACAGGGAATGTGCTAGCACGCCTGGTGCTGGGCAGAAGGGACAATAAGTTCCATGTGTCAGTGTGCAGAGACAGCAGACACGGATCTGATGCAGGTTCTTTGTTCTTGTTTGCAGTCGCGGTTTTGGCAGAAAACAGTCACATTAAGGGGCTGTTGCACCAACATGGGGTAAATGTCCAGAGCATCGCTGATGTGCATCCAGTTCGAGTCCAGCCAGGCCGGATTCTTAGTCATGTATATGCCAAACTTGGTAGGTCAGGGAAGCATTGGGGGTATATTTGGTTGTAGGGTTGGGTGTGAGGAAAACGTTGTTCTAATTTCTGAAGACCTGGGCAGAGCACTAAGCAGGTCAACCAGTTGTTCCTCTCCATTGTGAAGAATGGGCAGGCAAGCAAATTCCCCTCAGCTTGGTCAGCCCATACCACCATAGGAGGGCCCCACTGTCTGGTAGATCTATTGGAGAATAAGTAATCCCTGCGGAATGTCACAGTTGAAAGGGTCACTAGTATCTGGATACAGCTTCTAATTGTTATCTGTGGTACCCCAAAATGCTCATTGTACCCACTAAAGTAGGAATCGGTTCTCTTTTCTTAGAATCTGAATTTGTTTAGTTTATAGCTAACTACTAAATAAATTCAAAGCCAGTATTAATAAAGCTCTTTTAGTAGTTCTGCTCCATCTAGAACAAACTGGCCTTGTTCATGTCCATGCATGAAGAGAGGGGTGAGATGTGTTCTCTGTTCAGCTTTGTCCTGCTTTTTAAAGTGCCATGTGTGGTATTAGGAAAGCAAACTCCTGAGTCTATTGTCGGACACAAAATTAAGCCCAGACTTAGCCGATGTCACTAGAAATAGCTCTTACTCTATTTTCTCTAACTCTGCTTTCTCCTTTATATTTCAAATAGGACGCAATAAGAATATGAAGTTGAGTGGTCGACCATATCGCCACATTGGTGTCCTCGGCACCTCTAAACTCTATGTGATTAGGAACCAGATCTTCACTTTTACACCCCAGGTAACAAGAACGGGCCAGCTGGCCATGCTGGTGCATGTCTTTAATTTCAGCACTGGGGAAGCAGAGACAGGTGAAACTCCATGAGTTCAAGGCCAGTCTGGTCTATGTGAGTTTCAGACCAGCCACAGTTGAGACCCTGTCTCAAAAACAAACAATCAAAAAGAAACTGAAGAAAAAAAGTGGCAGCAGTAGAAATTAGCCAGCATCCTCTCATTAAGTTCTCTTTTCCGTCTGGTAAGCATTTCTACTTGAAACATGGAAAGATTTTATCTGCCTGGGATCAGGCGCAGGGATAGAAAACGCTTACAGTAGGTGCCCAATTGATGTTACTTGAATCAGATTGAGTATGTCATCACTTCCAGACATGAATACATGCTTTACAATGTGACACGTCAGTTGGCTCATATCACCTAAACTTAATAGTCCCTAACCCTTGTGAAGGTTGTCATAGGACCCTCAGTATGATACACAACTGGACTGATGTGCAGGTCCCCAGCCCCTTCAACTAGCTGTGGTACTTATCTTCAGAATTTTTGTTCTTGAAGAAAACTAACCTAGTGGAAGCAGCTAGCAAGACAGACAGTGTGGTCACTTTGCCAGTTGTGAGACACAGCATGGACCCCTGCCTGCCTTCACATGTGGTTGGCTGTGGGGTCTTGCCTCGGTAGCTGCCACTTTAAACCTTACAAGCTATTTCCCTTAGTACCAGATTCTAACTGTAGAGCTGAGTGTGCACTAGCACAGAGGTCAGGAGAACAGTTGGATTCTCACCTTCATTGTTGTGGCAGGACCTCTGGTTGGCATTAGGCAGGGATCAGTCAGATGGACAGTCGTCAGCTCTCCCTCACCTGGAAAGCATTTGCAAACCCAGAATTCCCCCAAAGGGGTAGCAATTACCCCTTTGATTTGCCCTCCGTGGGGAGGACAGTTTTACCCCTGTGGGAGGAGCTGAGGGCAGGTGTAGGAGCACACCTTTCCTGTCGCACCCGTGTGGCTGCAGCTGCTAGGAACGTGACACATTGTTATGTCTCATCTCGGAGAAAGTGGCCGCCTGATTGAGGCCAATACCAAACATCTTTCTGGACAGCAGGTTCAGGATCAGCGCGGCCTTGAGTGACTGGTGTCATGTGGGAAGAAGTGAAGGGTGGCCCTTGACTTGGCCTGTTCTCCCTTTCAGTTCACCGACCAGCATCACTTCTACCTGGCCCTGGACAACGAGATGATTGTGGAGATGCTGAGGGTCGAGCTGGCCTATCTGTGCACCTGCTGGCGGATGACCGGCCGCCCCACACTCACCTTCGCTGTCACACACACCATGCTCAGTAATTCCCTGAACTCCATCTGCTGGGTCATGGGCCCTTAGCTAAATGTTTAGGACAATTGCTGTGGACACTGGCAAATACTGATGGGGATCCTTACTCGTTTGGCCTTTCTGTCTAGGGAATCTTCGGTACCATAAGGGTTTTGATTGGGTCGTGCTAGTGAGAACATTGCAGTACATTGTACTCCCAGATGAAGAAAACTCACTCATTATTTTTTTCTCATTAGCCAATGATGGATCAGACATTCATCCTGCAGTTCTTTCTACAATTAGGAAACTAGAAGATGGATATTTTGGAGGTGCTAGGTAAGTTGGGATTTCTTTTCCTTAAATAAGGATAGCATTTACCTTTCTGAAAGTCTTTTACTGTCCTTTTCCCTCTGTTTGCATCAGTTTCAGAATGTACACATGCAGAATTTTAGAGTAAGAAGGAAATTAATCTAATTTTATCTCCCATGGAAAACTAGAATCAGGTCTAAAGAAACATTGGGTTGATGCTTATTATTCTTTCCTGGGCTCTGGAAGCCTACCATCATAGAGAGGTGACGGCAGCAGTCTCTCAGAGGTGTCGTCTTTCCTGGAACATGACCTAGGGAGGGGCCAGAGGTGCTCAATTAAAGCTGACTTGACAGATTTCTCAAGGGCCCCCAGAAACAAAGCACCTCATTAGTCCTGCATGAGTCACTGTCCACCAGCTTCAGCAGCATAAGAGTGTGACTCTTGGGTGTGATTCTTAGGCACCTTAGGTGAATAGGGTTGCTAACTCTACAGGAGTACCTTTCTCATTTTGTCCCTCTGAGTGGTGCATGGTAGATTTCTCTGTAGACTCTACACCCTCATCTCCATGAATCTCTCGGGGATATCCCCAGTGGAGCCTCAGCTGTGCACACAGACCATGGTACCTTCCCCAGGCAGAGAGAGGAGTCTCTTGGGCCAGCTTAACAGCTGCTGACAGTGTTTGGAAGTCAAGTTACCTCTTCTTGCATCCTCCCACTGTTGCCACAGGAAAAGCATGACCATTTCTTTAATTTCAGGTAAAGTACCTTTTACCTTGCCCTTTACACCATATCTAAGTAGGCAGACCAGTGTGCCAAGTGCATTTCCATCACATGAGACTGATCTCTAGAACTTTCCATCTTGCAGAACTAAAACACCATACATAAGAAACAACCCTCTGCTGCCCTGCCTGTCTACAGCACCATATCTTCTTGTATCCCCATAGTTTTAAGCAGATAACTTGTATCATGTAAGATCTTTTGATGACTGGCTCCTTTTACCACCTCACTTTTGTCCTTCAAGGTGAACTTGACTGTTTTTCTAACTTTGGAATCAAGTGATTTTTTTTTGTACCTCCTAAAGTTGTCCTCTAGGTCCTTGTAGCTTCCTATGGGGGCCATTGTAGCCTAAAAGTGGCTTCCCATGCAGGCTGTTCTGGGCCTCTTAGGAATATCTGTCAAGACAGTCCCCAATGTGGTGTTGTCTACATTTGCAGGGCTAGAATTGGAACTCCTGTCAGCATCCACTTCAGAGCAGTTTGCCTCTAGCTTGGCTAAGTTGCCACCGAGTATATATAGCATCATGACCAAAGAAAATATAGCCCTATAATGAACCAACTTACCAAATACATTATTTTTTTATTTATTTATTTATTAAAAATTACCACCTCCTCCCTTCCTCCTACTTCCCTCCCACTCCCCGCACTCCCTCTCCCCCTCCCTCTCCAGTTCAAAGAGCAGTCAGGGTTCCCTGCCCTGTG
>LOJH01062987.1:0-10786 GCA_001685095.1 Ellobius talpinus
GGGAGGGAAATGGGAGGATGGGAGGAGGTGGTAATTTTTAATAAATAAATAAAGTGATCATCACCCACACAAATACACACTAAATGTAATCACAAATACTTTTCCCCAAGTTGAATACCCTACATCATGCCATCATCCTAAGCCCATTTGAAGGAAGAGGAATTGAATATTAATGGAACAATGGTTTTTAAAAAATGATTAAAATACCTCTTTCTCAATTGCTATAAAAATCCTTGTCCTGTCTTATTCACAGAGGACAAAGCTGTTATGAGTGGGATATGGATTTGTCCCACAGTTTCAGCTTGCTGTGTGGCAATTTTCTCTGAACTGAAACATTCCATCCCAGAGGGAAGCTCACTAAGATTCAGGAAATTCTAAAGAAGACTTCTTGCGGTTCAGGAACTGAACACCTCATAAGTCTCAGAAAGTCCCTGAAAGTGACTGGAAGTACAAGAGTTCTTTTCCTCTTTAAGATTATATAAGCAGTTAGAATTGCTGAAGAGACTCAAAGCAGCAGAGCCTTGAGAATCTCTTACCTGCTGAACTGCCAGCAAGTCTTCCAGAGCGCTACAAGTTTACAGCTTTTGTGGTTTGACACCCATGCTGGGGAGGGTTTTAGTGTTGCAGCTGCCTTTGAGAGTCCCATGATTCTCCAAGTAACCTCTCACTAAAACTCCTGTAACTGACTCTAATAAATTCATTGTTACAAAGTTGGATTTTGGTAATATTGTCACTTTGGTCTTGTCATCTGCTCTCTAGATAGGGTGAACAGACATTTTTACTTGTCTTTCCAAGAAGAGTGTCACACACAATGTGGTAGAAGCTTGGTTTCCCCTTGTAATAATTTCAATGAGATATGCCCCCTAGGGAGTATCTAGAAATACTTGCTGTCTTGTTGGTGGTGTTAATTGGAAATGGCTATGGAAACTTTGGGACATGAATCTTTGTTAAGGAAAGTATGTCACTGGGGGTAGGTTCTGGGAATTTATAGTTTTTCCACTTCTAGTTCACTCTCTTCTTGCATGTGAATGGATCACAAATGCTCCAGTGTTTGGGACTCTCCTTCCGGAATTATATGTCAAAACAAGCTCTTCCTGCCATAGATGACTTTAATCATGCTTTTTTTGGCACAGCAGCAAAGAAGTAGCTAATGTTACTGCAATAGTGTTGAGGCCACAGTGTCTTTAAAAGATGGTGATTAGTTCTTTAAGAAAAACTAGTTTTACTCTCATTAGAAGTGAGTTAAATAGGAGGTTGTTCCTATACTCACAGAACTAAGTTCTTCAATATTTTGTCATAGCAACATATAACAGGCAAGTATAGGACTTAAGGTGGAGAGGAACCCTGAAGAGAAAGATCTATATCACAACAGACTCAGTCCATTGAGATTACTACAGCAACAGTAATGTCTACCCCAGGAGTAACTTGGCAGGTGCTAGAAGGGAGTTCATAGGATTTGAAGCTGTTTCAAATGAGATTAAAATGGCACATAAGATCCGGTAGAAACATCAACTTTGTGGCATCAGGACACTAAACTGAATTAGCCCCTGAGTATTAGTTATTCTAGTATCAATTCTCAACTTGCTCAGTAGATGTGTTGCTTTCTTGTTACCATGACTAAATTATGTTACATCTCAAAATGGAAAGGTTTATTTTTGTAGACAGAGTTTAGTCTGTCAAGGAAGAGAATGCATGATGGTGGGAGCGGCTCTGTCTGTGGCTACAAAAGCATGCAGCTCCTAATCCTTATATCACGATAGGCAGGAAATAGAGAAAACAGGTCAGAAATAAAAATAATCATATCCTTTAAGGCTCACCTCTGTTAATCTACTCCAGCCAGCCAAGTCTTATCTCCTGCAGGTTCTAAAACCTTCAAATTAGTGCCACAAGCCAGGGACTGATAATTCAAAGCAAAAGTTTGCAGGGAACATCTTAGATTTAAACCATAACACCAATCATGTATTAGTGAATATGCTTGAAGCTTACTGTACAAAATACCATGTGGTAGTTATAATGGCTGAGTACCAGCTCCTATTCTGGACTCATTTAATCCTGTAGGAACCAATGGGAAGATTCTAATGACATCACCATTTTATGACTCTCAGTTTAGTAGATGCAATGCTTTATAAATTCAGCTCTTTTTTTCCCAGAGGTTCTGAGAATTCATTGCTCTCCTTAATCTATTCTACTACTTTGACCAAAGGGAAATGAATCTTTGTATTTCACTTTTAGTACTCTTCAAAATAGTTGCTATAGTGATTTAAGATAGCTCTTCAGGGTCAGTTTACTTAATTGTAAATAATCTATGGCTTATGAAATCACTGTTTAATTATGTATCATATTTGATAACGAAGTAGATTACTATGACACTGAAATGAAATGATTCGGGGTATGGTTTATTTAAACTGGCATGTTCCCAGGACAATTTGTTCTAGGATTTTCCTGTGAGAAGAGGTGGTGGCAACAGATCTGCTCAGCCCACATTTTACCTTCTGTGTCTGAATGTCTAGAATAAGTCTTGGGAACATGCCTTTTTAGAAGATACTCCCAGTAGAGTTTCATGAATATCACCTATTGGGAACTTCTACTTTAAACTAACTTAAATACTGAAAAAGTTTTGATTTAGTTTTTGCTGAATAAACACAATGAAGACTGGTGTTTATGAATGCAAAAACACTTAAAAACCGTGCATGCAATTTAAGAAATGGATACATTTAATAAATGGTTCTTTATTCTTATATGTGGAAACTGACTTGAAAGCATTACTTGAAGTAAGTGATGCTATGCAGGAAAAAATAACTTACATGGTTTTCTAGGTCTTTAAATCAGACCACTGATTAATTGAGACACTTGGGTGTTAGAGTGCCTAATGGCATAATCTGAAAAGCAGAACAGATTATACTGGCTTTGGAAAAATCGTTCCTGGGTAAGTTTCCCTTGAGAACCCTATTTTTCCTCCATCCAGAAATGCATGAATTTAGGAGCCTCTTGATTCTATGTGAGCACTCTCTTCTCTTAAATATTTAGGCTACAAGAAAAAGAGTCAAGAGAATTTTTTTAATTTAATGAATTGTTTAAAAATTTATGAACATAGTTTCAAAAGCTTGCCAATGATTAGAATGTCTTCATTTGAATGTTGCAGTCTTCATTTGAATGTTGCAGTCTTCATTTGAATGTTGCAGTCTTCATTTGAATGTTGCAGTCTTCCTTCCGAAATAGCAATAAGACCTTTCACAAAACATCATTTTCTCTTAATAAATTTACTAAAGCCATTTTCACTTGTTTTCATCATGAAATTTAATTATCAGCATTTTATTTCATGTTACCTATGGGCTCCCTTTCCAAAAAGCATGTAAATTCGATATTTCAACTATTACTATATGGGGTTTCCAATGAATTGTGAATGTACAGAGTAAGTCATCTCCCAAGGATCTCAGCTACTTACTGAGGTCCTGGCTCATACAGAAAATGATAGGAAGTGTTCAGATTTTGAACTGGAGTAGAATGGCAGAGATAAGTTGTCCTGGTATTATTTATTATCTACCAGCATAACATTCAATTGAAATGAAAGATGTAATAGAGAGGGCTGGAGGTGGTGGTACATGCCTTTAATCTCAGCACTGCAGAGGCAGAGGCAGGGCTAGAGACAGAGGCAGAGGCAGGGGTAGGGGGGTCTCTGAGTTTGAGGCCAGTCTGGTCTACAAAGAAAGTTCCAAGACAGCTAAGGCTACTCAGGGAAACTCTGTCTCAAAAACCAAAAATAACAGAAATACAAAATTATGTACTAAAGGGATAATTAGTCACATGTAGGCCCACATGAGCTTCAGCATAGCTAGGATGGGTTTTTTTTTTCCCCCCTTGGAAGATGATTTCAAAACATGAGGTTTTTCATTTGCTGCTTATAAAATCCAGTGTCCAAACTGTGCATTCCTGCTTTTGATTTACAAAAAAAGAAAAAAAGGGGGGGAACCATGATTTTTTTTCCATTAAGGATTTCTCCCATAGTAATGCACCCTGGGAGGCCTGGTGTCCTTTCTGGGCAGTGGGTAGTTCAGCATTTATTCTCTTTTGAAATTTTTAAAGTATTATGTCTTGTGTGCTAATGAAATGGGTCTATGCACTTCTTTTTATTTACCTGTCAAATGTAACAGTTCCATCTACTTGTCCCTTTATGCTATTACAGGGCAATTTGTTAATAGAACATATGATAACACACATTCAGTAACTCCCAAGAGTGACATTTTGGTCAAATATAAGCAACTGTTAGATATTCCTCATGAGTAGATTTACGCCAACATAGGACATATGGTTCTTATACTATAATGAGTCATATAATAATCAAGCATTTCAGCAAGGCATGGTGGTACATGCTTTTAATCCCAGCACTTGAAGGCAGAGACAAGTGTATCTCTGCGAGTCTGAGGCCAGCCTGATCTACAGAGAGCTCTAGGATAGCCAGGACTGTTATATAGAGAGACCCTGTCTTATATAACCAAAGTAATTAATTAACTTATTAATTGATTAACTAATTAATTGGCATTATTATCAGCATTTCAATATTCCATGAAAGTGACATTTCAGTTTACAGTAAATTATTGTTGTCTATTCTTTGTAAGTTTGTTGAACTATCTATTAAAAAAAGTTCAGAGGTTTTTTTCTAAATGCGTCTACACAACAGAGCTACTAAGAACCCTAGACATGTCCCTAGTACAGGGTCAGGGTTTCTCAGTTTTGCCACTATTGACATTTTGAACCAAATCAATCTTTGTTGTGAACACTGGCCCACGTGTTAGAGAATGTTTAGCAGCGTGTCTGACTTCAACCTACTGGATGGCAGTGACACCACTTTTCTTAAATGTTTTTAAAGACGTTTGTCCACTGTAGGGGCAAAATCTCATCGGTTGAGAACTGCTGCTTTAGATATTTCCGGATTTTTATTTATTTATTTTTAATTTAAAGCCATCTAATTTCACTGCTGTGATACATCGTGGTATATCTTACCCAGAGTCCATTGGTGAATCATTTTCTCCTACTTTATATTCATTCATCTTATACAGGAAACACTTTTTATGTACAACTTCAAGATGTTTTCATGTGTAACTGATATGCATGTATTATAATATAATACATGTTCATTATAACACAGATATATATACACATTTTATAGCGAGGAGATTAAAATGAACATAAGTTCTATGGTTTCCCACTAACAACTCAGTGACTCATCTTCACAGATCTGGGGTGAACACAGTTGGGGATTCCACCCTTGTCAGGCATAAGTCTACACTTTTCAATAAAAATATGCCATGGGTGACAGCACCCACCATCTATGGATCCACACAGCTACAGAGTCAAGCACTGCCACTGTGCAGACTTTACAGGATTTTTCAAGTTCATATTTTGATCGCCTCTTAAGTAAGATGAATTTGAGAGTTAGGGGAGTAAATGAATTTGACCACTTAACAGATATTATAGTGTCAGGAAGGGACCTGACTTTGTTGGTCTCCATAGCTCTTTCTTTTTGTATCGTTTAAGAGAAGATTTTTTTTAATTTAAGTCTGTAAATGTCTATTAAGTGGATGGCCTTTTATCACACACATATAATGAAAAAAGAGATATAAAAATGAATATAGCATGTATCTCAGCTGGCATGCAAATGGAAAGAGCTGAGAGAGCAAAATGAAAAAACACTGTGAAAGGGATTAAATGATTATTTATTGTCTAGATGGACAGAAAATTGTTAAGAACAAGAAATAATTGAATTATGTATCCCTTCATTTAAGTTCATTTTGCAGCATGATGTTTCTCCATTTTATGGTTATTTATCCTAACTGCAGGAGTAAAATACTTTGACATATTTTACTCTTTCCTAACACTGGTAATTTATGTCTCTCCCCTCCCTTTTTCTAGTGTTCCAAGAAGCTTGTCAATTCTATTGATATTTTCAAATGATTGCTTTTCCTACTATTCTTTTATCTTCATGCTCATTGATTTTTGCTTTGTGTTTATTTTCTTTGTCTTTCCCTGACTTCCAAAGATGGAAGATTATTTAGTCAAAGAATTCATTCTCTAATATAAGCTTTAGTGCTATATATTTCTTTTCAGACACTGTGTAAGTAAGCTTCATTCCTTATTTTTTATGTTCAGTTTAAAGCCTTTATTTTATTTAAATTGGTCTTATGTTTTCTTCTTGAACCATGTGTTAATTTTGTAGGTAGGCTGATTGGCATACCCAAGGCCCCAAGTATTTCCTTCATCAAATTTCCTCTTACCTTTTTGTTTCCTGATTTCCAGAATATTTATATTATTGGCAAATTGTGCACTTCATCCTTTTCAATTTGAAGTGTGTGACCATGGATATGGTCTATCTGAACACACATTTAATGACAGCACTTGAAGAAAATTCTGGCTTCTGCTGACACAAATGTTCTATACATATCAATTAGTTCCACAATGTAGGTCAAGTCTTCTAAATCTTACTGGTTTTTTATTCTAGGAATTCTGTGTTCTGAGAAGGGGGGCTATCCTAAGAATAGACTTATCTTTTGCACATCCCAGCTTTTCCAGTTTCTGTTTCACAAACTTTTGGTCTTTATTATTAGCTGCATGTACACTTAGGATGGCCACATATCCTTGATTAATTGAGTACTGCATCATTATGCAGCACCCTAATTTATCTTTGGTAATACCCTGTGCTCTGAACATCATTTTGCATAAGTTAATGTAGTCACGGCACTTTCTTTCAATTACTGGCTCCATGGTATATCATTTTCAATCCTCTTGATTTTTTTTAAATTTAAATCATTATAATTCAGATTAGCTTCATATAGATAACATAGATTTGGGCTGGTATTTTGCATTTTTAAAAATTCATTTGTTGTCTTTTATTTGGGATGTTTAGACTAATAACATAACTGTTAGTATTTCTGGAGTTAAGCCTATAATTTTAAAATTCACGTAGTTTCTTCCATCTATTTCTCCTTCATTTCCTTCCTTTTCAGTCCTTCGTTCTTGGCATACAAACATGTCTGAGTTACTTCCTTTCACTGCTATGACAAAATTGCTAACTAAAGTAATTGAAGAGTTCATTTTGGCTTGAGGGCACAGCCCATCATAGTGGGGAAGGCATAGAGGCAAGTAAGAAATGAGGTAGCTAATCATGCTGCATCAGAAGTCAGAAAACAGGGAGAGATGGATGGCATTATCAGCTCCTTTACTCCTTTCCTCTTTGCTCAGTCCAGAACCGCTGCCCTAAGGACAGACCTGATCAAATTCAGGGCAGACCTCTCCCAGTAATACCTCTCTGGAAAGAAGACTGACTCAGAGGTGTATGGCTACATGCTTTTAAGTAAACTTGGCAGTGAAAATTATTCAGTATCAGTGCCATTCCATTTTAATCTATAGATTGTGAATTTCAATATATTACTCTATTGATTAATAAAACTGTTGCTTTTTAGTGGGCACTCTTAGGGATGCTAAAAGACAGACTTATCTGCATTTTGAACAAGTTTGGTTATCACTTTCACAGGAAACTGTCATCAACTCTCCCCCTTTGCTGCATTAGATATTGTGCCTGTAATATAACAATGCTCATTTTAAGTTCATTATAGCACATTATGCTTTTCCATGTGACAATCAACTGCATTTTGAAGACTACAAGGAGACAAAAAGCAGGCTAATATTACCATATTTTCTTAATCTGAGTTTCTTCCCCATATTTCAACTTTTTTTCTTGTACCATCTGTTTTATTTCTTAGCTTCTTCTAGTAATATTTTTGATCAGATCTTCTGGCCTAATGTCAGGTTTTCTTAATAATGCAGCCTTAGATTTTCTTAACCTCTAAATGGCTCTCTTTGCTGAGGGATATTTTGTCTGGGTACAGAATGGTAGAGATATAGTTTTACTATTCCAAAACTTTAAAAAGTGTCACATTTCTGTCTCCCGTGATTTCTGATTAAAAAAATAAGTGATGTGAGATATTTGATCACACTGTGACTGTTAATAAAGTTAACATTGAGTCGGGGCAGAGTCAATGACTAGCTGACTGGAATTAGACATAGAGATTTTGGAGGACATAGGAAAGAGTTGCAAGGGATTTAAAAAGATTCCTAGGCCATTCCAATCTGAGAAATGTGGAGTGAGAGGGTTAGCTGGTCATTCTTTCAGTGCTTTCTTGATCTATCAGATTTTTATACAAATACAAATTTTTATTAATAATGGAACAATTTAGATAAACTCTTCATCTGGTACCACACATGGGGCACGAGATCATAAGGTGTCTTCTCCAGCAGCCAGCTCTTCAGTCACAGGAATCACAACTGCTCACTGCCAGCTCTGCAGCTGCCTGAGTTGTCCTTCATAGACATCTCTGTCAGTTATGGGGTCCCCACACCCTCACCCACCATGTGGGCTTCTCCTGTCCACTCCCCTACAGAAGCCAGTATTTTCAGGTGGTCTAAGCAGGCATGACTCTGTTTAGCATGCGAGATCAGATGAGATCGGGCATATTAAGGTTGGTACAGCCATAGATAACTTCAAAGTGGTTAGCTAAGATAGTCTAGCCTTATAGACTAACTACTCCAGCCAGGATTTCAGATAAGCCCTGAATTTTCCTATCACATCGAGACTGAACAATAGCTAGCTCTCTCAGGACTTGATCATTATCTTAATTTTTTCAGGATCCACTAAAGATGCCTTTGCCCTCAAACAGCAGGAAGTAAGTTTAAGAACACAATGTCCACAGACCACATTCCAAAGATGTGAGTTGAGTGGTTTTTTTTTTGGTAATTTTGTGGGTTATGGATGTTTGTAATCATTTAGGAAGGTTGGTTGCGAATTGTTATTGGTCATGGTCAGGGAAGAAACTAAGAAAAGAAGGTTAGGTTCAGGGATCTCTTCCTGAAAATATAAAAAAAGGGGGAGGATGGGAATGATAGAATAAAAGGGTGTATTAGTGAATCTACTTTTGAACTAAAAAGCAAATATTAACCTCAAATATTTTACATTGGTATGAATTTTTGTATATTGATACAAATTTAAGGTTATTTTTGTTATAACGTACTGTATATGTTTCTACTCTTCTTTAAGGTATTTTACCTATGCAGCTCATTTAAAATGTAACATAAAATTCTAGTCCTTGAGAGCTATTATTATAAAATATTTAGGATAATTAAAAAATGCAGGTTAGTAGTTAGTCATATACAACAATCTAACTTGTCTTGTAGTCATATTAGATGTTTCCAAAGTCAAACAGAGATATATTTTATATAAATAGTCTTTGAATGCTTCAGAGATCTACAAAATATGGCATTTAAGATGTTTTAGTAACATAAGACTTTCATGACTGTGAGATAGATACATCTGCTCCTGGCAGCTCCAATCTACTTCAAAGAAGATGATAGGTGGTGAAGAACCTCCATAAGGCATTTGCTTTCATTTGTGGCAGTTAACCACTGAGGAAAGGCACTGCCCTTGCCTCGACTGCTGACCATATACTGTCCAAATTGGAAAAGTAGGACGAAAAAGAAGGTGGTTGCCAAACTTTGCCAAGACAAAGTAGAATAGTCCCTCAAAATTCCTGTTTCATAGAAAAGTCTGTCAGAAATTCTAGGCCTGTAGGTGAATGTGCCAACATTGCAGAGTAACATTGTGTGACTGTCCAGGCAGCCAGATGTCTCTGTCATTTCTATGCTTTTGGAATTTGCTTGCTCTGTACTTCCTGTTTATTCAATTAATATTCCATTATTCTCGGGTCTCTGATGGGGTTAAAGACCAGATGGTTATAGTTATTGTTTTCCTTCTTACCAAATTTAGGAAAGAAACTTAAAAAAGAAATGTAAAGTTTATAATGTTAGAAATAAAAGCTTAAGTTGTTTATCTAAGAAAATGTTTTAAGATCTAAAAAGTTATTTTAGAATGGTAATACAAGTTATCACAGAAAGTGGCTTAGGTATAAAACTTTGGACTCATCAAGATAAGACAAATAATAGGGTAATTTCTTCTAATTTGCCAAATACAAAACATATAGTTTTACTGTAATAGAGGCAAAAAGCCTTTCCTTTTTATTTAGACAAAAGGAGAAATGTTGTGAGATATTTGATCTCTCTGTGATACTCAGAGACTGCTAATAAAGCTAACTTTGAATTGGGACAGAATCAATGACTAGCTGACTAGGGATGAACCATACAGATTTTGAATGACCCAGGATACAATAGATAGAGAGGAAAAGGAAAGAGTAGGGATGGGCTTAGAAAGATTCATCAGCCCTTTTGATTGGAGAAGCATGGAGAGAGAGGGTAAACTGATTGTTCCTCCAATACTTACTTGATCTATCAGGTTTGTAGCCAAGTATCTGACTTCTGAGATTTTAATACTAACAGAACAATTTAGATAAATGCATCAAAGAAGTATTCAAACCACGGATCCTCTATAGTAGTGTTCTTTCAAAGTATTTTCCTTAGTTTTAAATTTTTTTGTTTTTCTAATTTCTTTCTCAGCCCATTTATCATCTATATCTATATAAAGGAGGGATACTGATTTTTTTTTTGATCTTGTATCCTGCTACATTATTGAAGGTGTTTATAAGTTGTAAAAGCTCCTTGGTAGAATTTTTGTGGTCACTTCTATAAACTGTTACATCATCAGCAAATAGTGAAGGTTTGACTTCTTTTCTGATTTGTATCCCCTTGATCTCCCTTTGTTGACTTATTACTCTAGCTAGATCCTCAAGTGCTATATTGAATAGATATGGAGAGAGTGGACAACCTTGTCTTGTTTCTGATTTCA
>LOJH01062990.1:0-12184 GCA_001685095.1 Ellobius talpinus
ACCTAAGGGCTTGCCTATCAAAGGCCAAGGCAGTTTCTTTATTAACCAATGAAAATAACAGATAGATAAAAGACCCTCCTACATCAACTATACAGGCAGGCAGATGTCTCTGCCATTTCTATAGTTTTGGAAATTGTTTGTTATGCACTTCCTATTTACCCAGGTAATATTATATCCTTCTTGTGTCTTTGATGAAGTTAAAGATTAGATAGTTACAGTTTTCCTTGTTACCAAATTCAGAAAAGGAACTTATAAAAGGGATGTGACGTTTATAAGGTTCAGAGACATAAAAATTTAAGTTGTTTATCTAAGAAAATATTTTAAGGCCTAAAAAGATATCTTAGGATGGTAATACAAGCTATGATAAAAAGTGGCTTATGAATGAAACATTGCATTCATCAAGATAGAATATGTAATAGAGTAATTTCTCCAAATTTGCCCAATACTATTAGACAGGACATTGTGAATGTACTTCTTGCTGGATAATTGTTCTTATTATATATAGTTTATTGTGGTAGAGTTAAGCCCTCTCTTTTTTGTGTAGATCAAAAGGGGAAATATGTGGATATTTGATATGTGAAAGACACCCACTGATGAGTTTAATAAAGAGCTAAGTAGGAGAGAATAGATGGTATTTCCAGGGAAAGAGAGGAACTGGGGATGAATCTAGGCACACAGGAGACATCAGCAAGACAGGGAACAAGTTGGAAGTACAAAATGGGAAGAGGTGAAAAGTCACATGGCTGAACGTTGATTAATAGAAGCAAGTTAATTTAAGTTATACAAGCTAGTTGGAAACAAGGCTAAGCTAAAGATTAATCTTTTATTATTAATAATGAGTCTCCATTATTTGGGTGTTGACAGTCCTGATGAAAAAATACTACTACAGACTGGAATGTGGGGGAGTAGTCAGCATCAATTTGGAAATAGGTGTCCATATGCTAAGTCTATGTCCACAGTGTGCTTGACACAGTTTTAAACTTCTTAAAATGCATTCATGTATGATGCATGAGAGAATTTGCCTTTAAAGATATTGTAATAAATAAATAAAATATAAAGCTTGTATTCATCAATATCCCTCATTACCACTACTTGGAGATGGTTAATATCCAGTTGACAAAGGAAAGAAGCCACCTCAGACCAATTTATTGGTTTTTCAAATAGAGAGTACTTTGATTTGGAACTTCGCTGTTTTTGATCACAAAACCCAAGTGCCATTTGACTTATATTCCTCATTCTGGGGAGAGATGATGTATGTATCAGACTTCATCATTGAGAACAAATACCTGAATCAACAATTTCAGGAGAGAAATTTATTGTAGCTCAAGTTTCACAGGTCTGAGTAGATAGTCATGTCCTTTGGGTGTGGGCCCGTGGTGAGCCAGTGCAACAGAGCAGCAGGAATAGATGCAGAGGCTACTAGCTTCCTAGGGGGCAGGGCTTCTCTTTCCTCTCAGCTTATGTCTTGTGGGCCCCCAGCATATAGAGATAGATCTCCTCCCACCCCTTAGGAGGCTAAGCTAATAGAGTTGCCAGTTAAGATAAGCGTGACAAGTAGGATCCAGGGAGAAGCTCTAGAAACTTTCTTGCCCCTGCTTTTGATCTCCATGCACTTTCTCTCAGTCATTAACTCGCTCTTTTTAATCCAACATCTTCTTTTCTTTTAGAATCAGCAGGAATATAACTGCTGCTTCTGATGTTCTGTTGTCAGATTCATGGTGCCGGCACTGGGATTCTAGCTCACATCTTGATTGCTGTCATCGTCTCTAGTTCATGAGATGACAGAATTCTTTTACTTGTTTGGTGTTTATCATGCCCATTCTGGGTTAATTCAAACAGAGCTTAAGGCTGAAATAATCTTTTTCTTGCCCCCATGCAAGGCCTTTTGGAAAGATGTGAGGAGTGATAGTGAGGTTGAGCAGGAAGGAAAGTATTCCAGGGATGCTGCTATGAGTTTGCAGACCGACACCCCAGGTGCGAGAAGGTTAACTCCTCGAGGAAAGAGGATAGCAGAATCCTAAGCGTCTCTCAGGTGCCCAGTGTGTTCTCTCATCAAGAAAGAAAAAGAATCTTTTTTATGATGTGGAGAAAAAAATGTTTCTTTATGGTGTGGCTTTGGATGGATTAATTGGGCAGGGGATGCAGAGAAACAAACCACTTAAGCCTCCCTTCTGAGGGCCCTGTTTTCCACTAGGACAGCACTGGCTGTGACCTCACTTTTGTCAACTGTGTGATCGTTCACCAAAACAAAGGTGGTGAAATCCAAGTCTCACCAAGGGTGTCTGGCTTCTCACCTTCCAGGTGTGAGGAAGAAAGGGCTGGGGTGGGGGCAGTTCACACAGGAATGTCATTGCTCTCTGGTCTTCCCTCACTGACTGTAACTGCACAGGGCAGTCAGGAACTCTGCCCCGCGTGAGTGGATGGACCCACACGGGGAAAAGGGCGACACTGAATGCAGCTGACCATCATTTGAGTTCTAATAACAGAAGAGGTGCAGACAAAATAAGCTGTTGGGATAAACTGCCAGGTGGATTGGCTGTGTCTAACTGGGTGGAGAAGTCATGGGTCAAAGGATACGGTGATTGGTGAAAACTTTTGATGCTTGAATTTTGCTGTAGCGATTAGTGCCAATTAGAATGACACCAGAGAAGAGGCTGGGAAGCTGGGGGCCCTTGGGTACATGTCAGGAGAAGGATTTTGACAGTCGAGGTGCAAGAAAAATGGGCGATTAGGAAGCATAATTTGCTCAATTACTTGTGATTTGGCAGAAGTTGGTTTTTAGGATTGTTTTTGTAACCTGAAAATAGGGGCTTTTGAAGCCTTTGAAATGAGGGTAAGGTGTGGAGGAATATTTTAGCTCAGGGCGGACTTTAAAAACTGTCATGCTTGATTGACTTCACCATAGGTTCAGGATGCCATGATTTCTCAGAGATGGACACCAAGAGAAAGGTAAATTGTCAAACATAGGCACTAAGCCAGGACCGTAAGATACCAGCACGAGTCTCACCTGGATCACTTTCCTGAATGACCACTGAAACTGGGCAGACACGGACAGATTATGTGACTCCCTGCTTGGGGAGGTGATGATGCACTGTCCAACTGTCCTGTGGCCTTCTGTGCAAAATATGGTCATCTGGTCGACTCTTACAGTTCAAAATCTACACATTGAATATCAGCACTGTAAACCACAGCAGTGGGTGAAGAAATCCTATAATACAGTGCCTCCAATGTACCTAGCAGAAAGCTACACAATTGGCACCTATGTTAACTAATTTACTCCTTTCACCATGAAGTGTTTTGGTTTCCATAACCTACTGTTTTGCAGGTGAGGAAACTCTCTGCAGTGTGCTGAGTTTTAACACAGGCACAGGGCTAGGAGGGTGGTGGTACAGACATGGGTTGTTTCTAGTCTTTCTTTCTCAGGAGATACTTCACCCACTGGGAGTAGGTGTTGGCAAATAAACCATGGCTCAATTCAGGAACAAGCTTCATTAAGTTGAACAAAAGGTTAGGCAGCCCACATTGAGACCAAGGTACAGGTGTTTGTATGGTTGTTATCCAAAATAAGAGACATTTTTTGTTTTAAATAGATGAGTTATTAGGACCGTTCATAATCACTTTCTCCTAGGTTTGGCCCATACAGTCTTAGGACCCACATTAGTCAATCATTTCATCTTTGCTTAAGATTTTTGTGATGGATACAGTAGAGTCTTGCAAAGGTAGCATGCGATGACATTCCTGGAGATGCTTCAGTCACACTCGGTTTTTCAAAAACACTCATTTTAGTTTCTTCAGAATGACACAAGGATCCTCTTCATGTCTTGAAGCAGTTCCATGCTCTGCTCTCAACATGTATGTCAGAAAGGACATGTTTAGATAAAAAGGTAGTTTATTTCTGGTCATTGCCTATTCTCAGAGAACTCAGTTTCTTTGGGTCAGAAAGAGAGGCTCTGAATAAATATTAGCAACACATATGAGAAAATTATTCTTTAAAAGAGCAAGCACAGAAGTGCAGAGAACTAAACTGAATCCTCAACAAAGATGAAGAATTCTGCATGTGAAGAGATCTCAAAAGGTTGTTCCTCTCTGGTCATGTGACTTGAGCATTAGTTTAATTTTTAACGACTGACATTTATTGGAGCATATCTCACTCAGTACTGTTCCCATCATTGCCGAGCAACCATTTGCTGTGGGAACTGCATTGTGTGTTATAGAATATTTATCAATGTCATTGTCAACTATTTGTTTAATACCATCATCTACTATGATCAAAAATATTTATGGACACTGTCAAACATGAGTAAAACTACTGAGAATTACTGATATACATTTATAATATATTATAATAAAGACTAGCAAGCATTTTTTCCCAGTAAAGAACTTTGTAGAAATGATTTGGGGCATTGAGTCCTATATGCCTCTGTTACTGCTACTGAACTCTGCCTGCAGAAGCAGCTATTTGTGGCATATAAATAAATGACCATATCTGTGTGCCTGTAAACCTTTGCTTACAAACAAATGGGGCATTATAGCCCATGGGTTGTACTAAACTATAAAATAATATGGCATAATATGACATAATACTAAGTGAAGAATACTAACTTTTGTTCAAGAATAAAAATAAGTATCACCAAAACATGCCCAGAGATGTCTGTTGTAAAATTTCAATATGAATTTAGATACAAAAATACTGGCATGAATACTTTCTTATGGTCAAGGACACAAATTTGAAATATTACTGTATGTGTACAGTCTTGTATAGTAATATTTTAGCATCACATTATTTAAAATAAAAATAATCTTTATTAGTATAATATATTGTTGAAAACTATTGCTTTTAGTAATTGTGTTATCATCTGTTTTGTTGATATATTGTAATTTACCCATTCCCTTGATTGAATGGAATATTTAGTATTTTATTACAGCACTAAATAGGGCAATGGGTATTTACGCATATCTAGTTATTTATATTTCAGTGTGATGACTTCTATGAATATATTTGTAACAGTAAATTAGCTAATTTAAAGAAGTAATATTTTTTAGTCTCTTGTCACTTTCTTGTCTGTTGCTGTGATAAGCACCTTAGCCAAATGCAACGTAGGGGAGAAAAGTCTTTATTTGGCTTATACTTTCAGGTCACAATCCATCATTAAGACAAGTCAGGGCCAGAGCTCAAGGCAGAAACTAGGAGGCAGAAACCATGAAAAAAAGCTGCTTACTGATTCCCTCTATCGCTCATGCTTAGCCTCTTTCTTATACATCCCAGGATGGTACTGCCCACAGTGGACTGGGCCCTCAGGTATCAATCTTCAGTCAAGACTCACAGACACAGATACAGGCCAATCTGATGGAGGCAATTCTTCAGTTTAGATTCCTTGTTCCTAGGTGACTCTATGTTGTATCATGTGGACAAAATAAGACCACAAAAGAAGTCCCTTTACAAATTGACCTTTGGAAATACTCAGATGGCTTACAGTGCTACCATAAAATCATAGAATTTGAGCAGGGTACATGACTTGTTCACCAGAACCACTGTAGTTACTCTGTACAATAACTGCTAACAGCTCTTTTTTCTACAAGGGAGGCAAAATTCTGCGTCTGAGACATCTTAAAAACTTTTAGATAAATATACTCTACTTTGAAGGTCAGAAGAGGGATTAGTCAAGAAATGACCATACTTTTGGACAGTAGGAGACATTCTGAACCCAAATTACTTAAGTTGACATGACCCAGACTGAGTGGGTGTAATCAAATGACACAGGAGTCACATAGAGAAGCTATTGACCTGAAGGGAAGACCAGGAGTGCTCCCATTTCCATGCACAATTCTAGGGTTTGTGTCCTTCAAATGTGCTGGATATTGCATTGGGGAAATACCATTTATGTGGATCATTGGATTTCCTGTTTTTAATCCTTGCAAGCATTCTGGCAATCTTCAGACCTAGCGAAAAACCACAGTCGTGCTGTGTGGAAACCCTAACTTGCACAGGCCACCAAACCCTACTGGGAAATTTCTCATAACTGGTTCTTTCTCACAGTCCTCTAGGTCCAGGTGGGACAATTACCCCGGCTGCAGACCAGGGCTATGTGAAATGACCAGGCAACCTGAAATCTATCACGTCTTAGGTTTCATCATTCAGGGTTGAGTCTAATGTGGTATAGGATGTCTGAGCCACACAAATTTTTCCAGAGAAAAACTTGAGAGAACTGGTGTTCAGAACCAAGTCAGAATACTCCTGTCCCAAGGCTCTGAGTCCATGTTCTTTTGCTCATCTCACCTGAAAAGACTGATGACTGGAGGCTTATGAAAATTCCTCTCTCTGGCCTTCTGCATAACTTCCTTCCAGTGAGTTTTCTGCAAATGTATTTGCAGATATGGTTTAAAGCGTCAAGATATCAAGGACATACATGATTAACTCAACGTTTTCAACAGAGTCACCCTAAGTATGAAAGTGCAAATGTTTCTAGTACAGAACATTTGGCCTGGAAATGAATGTCTTCTTGAGAGATCTTTATGCACAATTAGCACTCAATGGCTAAAGGTTTAGTATAGAAAACAGGTTCTGAAAGAATCATGGCTCCCAGGTGATCAAAATAAGGAAGTCAGACTGGTACTGCCTAGAGAATATCCAAGATCAGTGTCCAGATCTTTGTTATGGATTCTTACTGCTGGCAGCGGAAGGCCCTCATCGCTTGTCCTCATCCATCACTGAGAAGGTGATAGAGAATTAAAGCCTTACTCTATTACACACTTGCATAAAGGCCATCTTTCTGGAGGAGGAGGCTGATTTTCTGACCTAGCTGAAATCACAAGCCATATCCATAGCTTCTGTTCTTCTTGTTTTTAATGACCCCCATTAACAGGCTACATAGTTACTCATTTACCCTGAAGGTTACCTTCTCCCTGTTGAATTGCAAGCTTAGGAAGGGTTGTGTCTCTCTGTGTGTGTGTATGTGTATGTGTTTGTGTGTATATACTTACATACATACATCTATATACATATAAACATGTATGTATAGCTATTGTGCTTTGTGTGTTTCTGTTTGTATTTGCTCCATGAACTCTACTCTATCATCTTAATTATCTGGCAAAGCCTTGAAGGCATCACACACAAACCTGGGAGAAGAATGTCCTCTCTGGGCATCTCAGAATCCTCTGAATCCAGACAGCTACTGTTCTAAGGACAATGAATCTTTATCTTACTATTGTGATATTTGAGTTTCTGATTGGGAGAGTCATCTGTCAACAAGATGGCCATGCTCTTGGAGCAGTAGAGGGAAAGTCAGGCTCAGACATGATGTTCAGGTGCAACGTAGAGAAGGAAGCACATGCACAATTAAAAGTCCAAATCACTCTGTGATTCACAGGGCCTGAGAAAAGCAGGCTGTCTACCAGGACCAAGGAAGACAAGAGGTCACGGAGTGGAGAGCTAGGAGGGAGAGGTCATCTAAGCCTCATCCCCTATTAAATGCATGCCTGTTGTCTTCCAGTCCTTCAGAGGGTAATTGTGGATTGGCTAAATTGAAAATATTTTTTAAAAAGGATGCAATTGGCAAAAGACCATATTTCCATGATCCTGGCATTGACCAATAGACTTTTTTGATGATTAGCCACTGGGGGACATGGTGGGTTTTAGTTTAGTGAGATTGAGAATAAGTGAGTCATATTGCAAATATTACCTGAGGAGGGTAAATTTCAATCAGACCAAGGATAAAGTTTCAGAAAAGTTTCACCAGACCTGAACATAAATGCCTACTAATGGCATAAGTGCTTGCACACCTAATAAAATTACTTCTTCTATGCACATAGAGTAATGTACCTTAGACTTTGTGTGTGTGTTTATGAATGTACATACATGTTAATGAGTGTATGGGTGCTTCTGAAGGTGTTTGCAGGTGCATGTGGAAGCCAGAGGACAACTTCAAGTGTTGACCTTCAGTGCCAAACACCTTGTCTTTTGTGCACATGCATTCTACTTTAGTGTCGGGGCAAAGAAACAGTCGTATCCCTGGAGATCATTGGTCAACCACTGTAGCTAATGGGTTAGCTTTGGGTTTGGTGAGAGAAATTTTCTTAGAAAACAAGATATTGAGTGATGGGGAAGACACTCAGCATCAACCTCTGGCCTCCACATTTGTTCACAATTGCAAAAGCACGTACATACATACAGTGCACAGGCACACACAGAATGGAATTGAGGCTTCCAGATGAAAGGTGACATACCAAAGTCACTTTCGCTGTTAAGATTAGTGAAAATATAAGTCATCACATATGACAGGCAGAAAGGCAAATGTCCATCACTTTCCTAGAGCTAGACATGGCTCGACTCTCTCTATGAAACTCAGGCTATGGACCCTGATTCACATCTGATCTTCTTTTCATTCTTCTGACCCCAGATGGAAAATATTCTTTGATTTTTGGTTTCCATCCCAGCCTTATCATACAAGCAACATTTTGCATGGATCACCCTTAAGTGTCCCTATCCGTTGATCATTCTGCACTTGGTCTTTCTACTGGCCTTAGCATTAGGGCTTATGACCACAAACTCCGGTTGGATGTTTCTCCTTGACAGGGTTTTCACAGCAAATTTCCGTAGACTGTGTGGTTTCAACCACACAAACTTGTTTCCCATAAGTCTGGAGGCTGTAGCTGGAGATCAAGGCATCCATTCACTGGTTTCTTCAGGCCTTGCTCCTTGGCTTGTGGCCGTCTGCCTTCTCTACATGTCCTCATGTGGGTACCTCATTCTCTGTAACAAGAGCATTGATTCTCATTAAGACTGTCTCTGCTATTGACTTAATACCTTCCCCCAATACCTTCATTTTAACCTCCTCATCACCCATTTAAGACACTCATCTTTGAATACACTAGCATTCTGTGTTCTTGAGGGTTAGTCTTTAGTATGTGCATTTGAAGAAAGACAAAATCGAACCCATAACATAGATGAGCAGGCACAAAAATCTTGGAAACCCATGACTATTATAGATATTTTGAACTTAGTATCCATCAGTAGAAGAGAGCTTGTATGTTTTATACAATATTGTCAAAACAGCATGGAAAATTATGTCTTAGTGGGTTTGTTTTTCTGTAAATGGTAGCTCAGATAGGGTAAAGAATTTTTTTCAAGACTACATAGCTAGTAGGTGGCACCAGGTGAGATATGTATTCCAGAATGTTATCCTCAAGGTAGCAATGCACTCGAAGGCGTTCTTGCTAAAACACAATGCAAAGCATGCCACTCACAACCCCAGTATTCTTAACCCAAAAGGGTCAAACCTCTAGTGGTAATAGAGAAAAGCTAAGACCAAAGGCCATTCCATGACTCTCAATGCTACATATCAAATCTGTCCTTAAAGGCCACTCAGCCAGGTCCTGGAAGGATTTAAAATAGCAACCCATCGTGGGCCTGAAATCACAAGCCCAACCCTATCGCCTCCCAGAGGGTCAGCCCATATCCAGGAATGTGGCCATGATAGACGACAAAAAGGTATAAAGTAAGAGCCTTTGCTCCAGAGGGTGCAGAGTGAATGATGGATATTACACCATTGTTTATTTGGGCTTCCCAAGTGCATTGGACTGAACAAGAGCATTTCTTTCACTGACAGCCGTGGTCATTGTGGTGAAAAGACTTATGTTCTGACACATGAATGATGCCTCTATGTGTGCATATGTGTGTGTGTATGTATGTATGTTGGCAATATTTTGTGTGCTGTGTAGGGTGATAGAAGTTACATTTATCTTGCAAAATGAAATGAAAAATTCACACAAGTTTTGCTTACACACAATTGCCACTCCAAAGATTTCAAATTCAAACGTAGAATTGTAGACTCACTAAAGGGAAGCTCTGGGACTTTGTTCTTAACAATAATTTCCACCTGACTTGAAAGCATTGCTATAACATCCTGGAGGTAAAGTTAACATCCCCACTGATGAGGAGCTTATTACTTGGGAAGGGTTATTTGTTTCTCCCATGCACAAATTAAGGACTCAAGGAAAATGACATTTACAGGACACTTGGTGCTTTCTGGCTAGCATGCCCGGAGTTTTACTTATGTTACTTTGTTTAATCTTCACCTTAGCATGTGCAGGTTGGCTCTATTGCTGTTATTGACGCCAGCAGCAAGGTTGACTATGAACTGAATACATTGTTGTGTTATTTTATATAATATTTAAGCTTTCAAGCAACTGAGAGGTAGACACTCTTATTTCTCCTATTCTGTGCATGGTGAGAGAAAGGCTCGGGAAGGTTACATAACTTGCTCATAGTCACACAGCTTAAAAGTGAACTTGAGCACAGATAGAAGAATCCAGAAACTATATTTCTTACTGCTATTCACTTCTGCCTCTTTTTTATGTGGGTAACAAGAATATTGAACCTGAAAGCTTTATTAAGCAGTCATAGTCACACAGTAGAAAAAGCAATGAGCTGGTGACTGCAACCTGGTTTTATCCTTTTGTTTCCTGTGTCTAGTGTACATTAACATATATGTGCAGCTATTTATGTGGGTGCTAGAACTGAACTGAAAAGAAACCATAGCATCACAAACTTATAGTTCCAGTATTCGGTAGGTAAAGGCAAGGCTTGCCCATTCAACAAGTTCGAGAATTAGAGAAATTCTCCAAACTTCTCAAAACTAAGATAGAGAAGCAATTGAAAAGGACATTAAATACTCACCTCTGGCCCCCATACTCATGTGCACTTGAGTGCATTTGTGCATGCTTCTACATGTGGGGACACACACACACACACACAGAGAGAGAGAGAGAGAGAGAGAGAGAGAGAGAGGAGAGAGAGACCTCAGACACATCCACAAACATAGTCAGAAGAGACTCCTTGTTATGAGAATTCTCAGTGGACTGAAAGTTCCATCAGGACAAGAGCAGTTCTGAGCTAAGAAGGCAGAGGCCACAGCTCTGGACTTAGTTGCAGGGCATGAGGATTAGAATATACCACATGAAAGAATCTGTGATTTGTCTTATAAAATGGAAAACCTTTGGTATGCTTTAAGTAGAATATCTTTTCTGGAAGCAGGTGGGAAAGGCAAGAGTTTGGACCATGTGTGGCACATATGCTCTCACCAAAAAAAATGCCTCTGGGCAGTAATATGGGATGTGGTGTACAAATGCAATGGATAAGACTTGCTAATTGAGTTGAGAGAGAAAGAGTGATTGGGTATTGTACTGAGAATTTTGTTTGGGATATTTTGGTAACTCCTTGGAACTTTGTCTTGTCTAAGTAGGGAAAATGTAGGAGAAAAGAAGTGTGCATGTGTATGTGTGTAAGGAAAAGAGAAGGAAATGAAACAAAGAGTTGGCTGCACTAGATACATAGATATAATGGGGAGGGCCTTGGTCCTGCCTCAAAGCAATGTGCTGGACTTTGTTGACTGGCTGTGGGAAGTATTATTCTCTCTGAGGAGTGGANAAGTAGACAAGATTGCCAGGCAAAAATTGGGAGCTTGGGGGTGGGGGTGGGGTAAGGTGGAGGAAGCAGGAGGAGGGGAAGTGGGAAATGGATTTGGCATGTAAAATGAGAAAGGATAGTTTTTTAAATAAATTAAAAATTATAGAAAAGAAAGAGTTAACTATAAAAGTCACTCATAGGAAGAGGTAGGGGAAAGTATATCAGATTTGAAACACATAGATGAGAATTTTGAATAGAATCATGGGGGAATATTACTTGAATCATGTGCTATTAGATAATAGAGAGTCTGTGAAACTACAAACAAAGCAGTTATGTATTGCTCATAACATGAGCAAAGGTGTCAAGACCACGATGAGGACACCCACAGAAACAGCAGATGTGAGCTATAGTGGGAGTTCCCTGATTCTGGACTGACAGCAGAGGAACCTGCATAGGACCAAATAGGCCCTCTGAATGTGGGTGAAAATTGTGTGGCTTTGGTAGTCTGTGGGACCACTAACAGTGGGACCATGATTTTTCCCTTGTGCTTTAAATGGCTTTTGGAGACGGTTCTCTGGAGTGAAAGGGGAGCAGGCCTGCTTTTCATCCTGCCCGGCTCCCGCACAGCTAGCTTATACCCTGAAATAACAACACACAAATTGTATTCGTTTAAGAACTGCCTGGCCCATTATATCTAGCCTCCTCTTGGCTAACTCTCACATTTTCATTAACCCATATCTAGTAATCTGTGTATCACCATGGGGTCGTGGCTTACCAGGA
>LOJH01062992.1:0-10784 GCA_001685095.1 Ellobius talpinus
CTTTATTCATTAACCAATGAAAGCAACACATGAACAGAAGAACCTTCTACACCAGGGCTGCAGTCACACCAAGTAGACATTGTAGGGGCTGAATGAAAAGGCAGATGGAACAATTGTGAGGGCTCTTAAGTTCACATTTTATTTGGGGGTGGGGGACATGGCGGGTTTTAATTTTGGAAGTATCCCTTTCAGAGCAGCATTGGGACTGGAAGGTGACCCAGGGTAGAATCAGAGAGGCAGACATAGTGCCAGAGAAGCTGGCCACAATTTAGAGGAAGCTGAGAGTGACTTGAACTTGCTCGTAGTGTAGAGGGGGAAACACATTTTGCCCTGTATCCATTTTGCCCTGTGCTATCTTTTACTAAAAACACTGGCCTTTTGACACATGTTCCAAAGGCGAGAGAGCAAAGCAGGCAGTGGCAAATAGTGGCCTGATGGTGGCGGCTCTCTGGAGAATGTCACCAGTCATTTGATGCCACGTGTCGCAGATAACCTGAAGCACGGGTAAACTTAAGTAGGAGTGCCATCCAGTTGTGAAGAGGTAACAGCTGGGGATCGTTCACACGAGACCACTCTGCCTGTGCTCTGATCACCAACTCAAAATTCCCCTCTGCTGTTTGCCTCATGGAACTTCTCCTGGAGGAAGAAAGTTCTCTGACAGGAATGTTTGTTTCCTGCCAGTTCAACAGAGATCTATTGATTTAGACTGGAAAATATTTCCCTGTGGATGTTGGTATTGGTTCTACGAAGAGGGTTTTGTGGAGGCAAGGGCAGCACTAGTCACAGCCACTAGGGGGCTTAGGTGCACTTGAAGGTAGCATTTCCATGAATCATCTCAACAGCACCCAGCATCCTGGGGTCCAGCAGCAACATGAATGAGCAAAGACATATCCCATGAGAAACTCTCACTCACCCACAGAGGCTCCACTGAGGTGGCCTTGCCATTGGGATGATTTGCTGAATCACTCCCAGTGATTCTTTGTTGGGTGGGTTCCTTTTTCTCCCATCTTCTCCCACCAACAAGATGTTGCCAATGGGAGGAGTTGTTCTTTGGTAGTGGGCACTTAGAAATAGCTACATGCTCCCTCCCCCTAACGAGCTATTGAGTACATTCTATCAGTCTCTACAATCCTCACTATTCCATTAAACGTTCTCAGTCCTGGCAGGAAGATACGTGGTCTGTGTAGGGTGCCTTGGAAGGTTGTATGGGTTGCACAGTCTAATGGAAGGTTGCTCTAGTTAGAAATGTTTCATTTTATGGTAGTATATCAACATAATCGCTGCCTTCCACTCACAGTACAGTGTTCAGTAGGTTACATGAACCGTCAACTAAGTCTGAGACAGCATCAGTAGACCAGGCTAAGCAACGATGTCCATTATCGAGGTGTATCAAGTGTATTTTCAACTAATGATCGTCTCAGTTTGCCACCTTGGATGTGGAGGAACATCTGGATAGGCACTCAAGCTCCTCATTGCTCTTTGGCTTCTTTCTTGTTTCAGGCACAGGTCATCTGAGTTCAGGCCTGCATACCTGTGTGTGCACCACAGGTGTCCATGTTCTGTCTCAGGTGCTACACTGGCTCGGCCCCACTCAAGTAAAATGGGAGTCAGGATGAATGACTTTTTGGCAGTGTTCTGGGCTCTCTTGAGATTTTGCTCACCCTGCTTACCCAATTCCATACCTGTACCTATTTCTGTTCCTTCCATGCTACCTTCATCTGGTGTCCAGTTTTCCAAATAAACTAGTGTACCCAAGTCTTTGTCCAGGCTTTGATTCTAGGGAAATGCAGATAAAGCAATAGCTATGTATGGTTTAATGTAGTTCTTCAGCAAACAACAGCCCTCAACGCCTTCTTCCAACTGAAAAAATAATGCCCAGAGTTCCAAATAATTTACTCCAAACCACCCAGCTTAAGACCAAAAGTATTGAGTCAAGCATCTCTTAGGTACTTTATCGCCAAAGCTGACTTTTGCTCTGTCCTCAGCAAACCAATGAGGCCCCCTAGTGGCCAGAACAGAATGGACATACAGGAAGAGAAGAGAAAGACCTTCCCACTACACCATTCAGGACACAAGTGAAAGGGTCAAGGCTGACAGACCTTGCAAAAGTTTAGCGAGCGAGGATGTGACAGGTGCCACAAAGAGTGGCCCCGAAATCAAGGTGGCAGCATTTCTCCTTGTAGAGGAAAGGCCTAGCATGTTCCTAGATTTCAGGGTGGGGTGGATTTCTCTGAATCTCAAGGTTCCCTCTTAGTGGTTTGGGTGATTTCCAGCCTATCCTTGCCCATGGGACAAGGTGTAGGTTAGTCAGTTGGTGTGTTAGTAAGTGGATAGGAAAACAGGGGTAACTGTCTTTAGCTGAACATGATGCTTCCCTAGTTCTCTCACGGTGGTGGAAATAGGTTGCACAAGAGACCAGAGAAAGCACACACCTTGTTCCCACTCCTGGTTCAGAAGTTCTTGAAGCCCACATTCATTCAAGAAGCATTTGGTGGGTTTCTGAGAGATGTCAGACTCATTGGTGTCAGCCATATACCCTGAATGTAGAACCCAAATCCTGTATCAAGTTTTCTTCGTCCTACACGCCTTGTGGTCAGTTGTGTCCCCTCTGCTTCTGAGAAAGCGTCACTTTTCTGGTCAGGCTGGATAAAGACTGTGCAATATGGAGGAAGCAGATGGAGCAGATGGAGACACAGTGGTTGAGCACAACCCCAATGGGAGCCGATGGGTGCTTGACCAGTCTGCACAGGGTGGGGGATGTAACGGTCACTATTTCTTTTTTCTCAGCTGGCAGAGTTACCCTGCTCTCCTTCGCTTGCTCCCTACATGACCCAAGTGTCAGGAGACCAGGATTCCCCAGGAGCTGGGCAAACCCAGCTGTGCCTCCTCCCCCAGGACTGCCTACTTACAAGCAAGGCTGCTTACAGACAGATAGCTGGGAGGAAGCATAAAACAAAATAAGCTAAGTGCAAAGGGCAGATATGGAACAGATTTTTGCAAGGCTCCAACTGTGGTGGATATTCTAAGCAGAACAGATTTCGTATGGAAGACACTGGCAAGGAACAAACAGAGCACCCAAAGCAAGCGCTTTGAAGGATTTGCTACTTTGAACATAAGCACTTAAAAAAAATCACATTCTTATCAAATAATGAGCATCCAAATCTCTGCTCTGAAATGGCAAGGGTAGATCATAACTAGGTGCGGGTTACCTGTATTTGCAAGGACGGCTTCCAAAATCCCACTTCAGTTTGCTATAGAAGCATGTGCGGCCCTGGCTTTCTAATCTATGTCGAAAGCTCAAAGGTTAAAGAGCCTTGGCTGAATTTGTCTTAAGATATAGCCTTTGTTCTGATTCCATCATTTATTTGAATTTAATATTTTAAAGGACACTTCAAACAGACTTCACAAAGCACTGCTACCATCCGGGCCACATTTCTTATTTAATATTTAACTGGGGAGATTTGTCAAAACCCTTAAGAATTAGTGGTTGCAAACTTGTGGAGTTAAAAGCTTGTGAAAGAAGCCATTCGCTAACCACAGGGAAGAAAATG
Organism: Ellobius talpinus; assembly: GCA_001685095.1. Taxonomy (NCBI): domain Eukaryota; kingdom Metazoa; phylum Chordata; class Mammalia; order Rodentia; family Cricetidae; genus Ellobius; species Ellobius talpinus. The sequence goes on from LOJH01062992.1 coordinate 3,552, forward strand.
CCCCTGCAAGCTGGGCCACTACCGTAATGCGAATATGCATTTGGGGGTGTCTAGTGACATGGTGAGCCCAGCTACCCAGAAAGAGCAGGCATTTGGATTGCCTTTAAATAAATATTCTAATGTGCTTAACTTCTAAACTATAAAGCTCAGCTTGTGCCTGCAGAGGCAACTGTGAGAGCAAAGCAAACAATTATCCCAGGCTACCACAACTTGCCCCCAGAGAGTCCCAGTGGCAAGAGCAAAAAGCAACTGCTCCTCTACCTGAAAGGTCTGTGGACCTGGGAAAAAGACCGTACTTGGGCTCTGTGATCCATGTGTGTTGCCTGTGTTTCTCCGGTGCTGAATGTGAAGAAGCAAATAAACTCCCCTGATCTTCTGTATGGGGTCCATCCAGCACCATGCACTCAGCAAGATGGCCTGTTGAGTTGTTTATTCAGACATTTTGATGTGATGTGGGTCAACATGGCTGTTGGGTGAGAATTTTTAGCTCTTGGTGCCCCTTATGGTGGTTCAATCATTCTGATCGAGTACCTACTTCAAATTCGCACGAAAATAAGTAGGTGAAGTTCTGTGGTGTGCAGGCTGAGAATGTCTTGGGTGCTATGATGCCATTACAACAGCTGCTAGATTGAGGAATGGAAAGCTCGTGCTGAAGTGTTGTGGGACCATCTTCTTATGGAGACACAGCACTCACGTCTCCTCACTCCAGTCAGACCCAAGAAACAAGTGTACCAATGTCCAATTTGGTGAAGCAGTGGCTTTCCTTTTATTAGGGCTACTAACAGGTACATGGATGAGGAGTTACAAGGAACATGGATCTCTCAAAAGCAGCTGTAGCACCAGTAACCCCACTCCACCTGGGGGTTGAGTCCTCAAGATCCGTACCCTGGAGCTCTCTATTCAACTTGCAAGCACCTCCACAGCATCTCCTTCCGCAGTTTAGCTAGCTAGTCTCCACTGGAAGCAACTTTTGATTATATCCTATGCTGTTGGGTAGGGGTAGACTCTCAAGCATCTTCTAAGGTCCAATTCTCTACTCATGGCCTTTTGTTTACCCCTGAGGCTCATGAGATTCCCTCTCCTTAGTAGCCAGTGCTTCAATTTGGGGGGAATGTTGTAATTCTTATGACTATGACATGCAACAAATAATGCCGGGTCAAAAAAAAAAGATATAACAATTCAACATAGAAGATAAGCTGCCAGAAGTACCTAACATTTCTATGTAGAAGATAAGTTACCATCAGAGCCCCACAAACACTGCCCAGGGAAGACTGTAAGAGCAGAGGCAGGGGCTGCTATTTTGAACCACTGGGACCATTCTGACCTTCAGAGTGACCGGAGAAGTGCAACTTCTAGATTGGACTCTTTCCTCTGCTCTTGCCCTTGGCCAGTTGCAATGCAGAGCCACTCTGGTGAGACTCCAAATGATACCAGAGGAAACCAGAATGGCCCGGGGCTCAGGGGACTGCATCCCAGCTCGAATCTAAAGTGTAGCAGCCTTCATGGTGTGAAAGTACCAAGTGATCCCGAGGAAAGCCATCAGCAGCTAACGCAGCTGTGCCTCAGAGACTCACTTCTGGGTCCACTCCCCAGTCTCTCTCCTCAAGCTTCTGGAACCTTCGCCCACCTACAGTAAAGCTAGAGAAATATTGTCTTTGGTGGAGAGGGTTCTCGATATAAAACAAATGTGACCAAGAACCAAGAATCTATAAGATTGCGGCAAAGACCTCACAGCCCTTTAAAATAAATCCAAGAGGCCCTAGCATAAAGCTCACTTCTCACCCTCAGAGGAGGAAATTGCTTCACACGTGAAAAGATCACTTGATCAAAAAAAAGTGTCAGATTCCCAAAACATAGCACCAGAGTTAAGGCTTGTACACTTGGGGTCATGCTGCAAATTCCCTGAATTTCAGAGTTATAACTCAGGGAATGAAAAATCCCATTTCCAGAAGAGAATGCTTTCAGGTAAATTTGACGTTTTTATTGTTGTTGTTGTTTAGTTGAGTTTGGTTGAGGTTTATTTTTGTATTTGGTTTTCATTTTCATTTTTTGGTTTTTGGTGGGATTATTTGTTTGTGGGTTTGGTTTTTTTTTTTGAGACAGGGTCTCCCTATTTAGTCCTGGCGTCCCAGAACATACTATATAAACCAGGATGTCCTCAGACTCCTTCCTCTGCCCTCTAAGTGCTGGGTAAGTCATGTGCCACCACACCCAGCTTGTGTTTTTGCTTTAGAACATGGTAACTTTAAGGACATTCTTCATGTATTATTTTTGACTACTTCAGACATGAGCATTATATCCATATCACTTCCATCCCTCCCTTCCCCTACAACTCTCCTCATGCCCCCCCATTCATGGCCTTCTCTTCTTTTTTGTGGTTATCAATGTGTGTGTATGCCTTGTATATACAGCCCCCTGAGCCCATTTAGCATTATTCATACATACATGTGTCCAGAGCTGACCACTTGGGAATGGACAACATATACAGGAGTTCAACATTGGAGGAGACTGAGTCTCCCTTTCTCACTGAGAGCCTGCGGCTCTTCATCTAAGGTTGAGACCTTCTGGAATTTCTACAGTCCACATCAACATGTCAACTGGTGTTGTCATTGTGTTGTTCTTGTTCAGGCAATCATACTGTTGAGATTTTGTGACTACATTTTTTCCTGTCCCATCTAAGGGACATTATCTAATGTAATCTCAAGCTGTATTCTAAATATGTGTCCTTAAATCCCTCTAACCCCAATCAAAGAAACGTTTTACTTTTGGAAAAAGACAGAGGTGATCACATAAATCTATAACTGGTCAAATGCAGAGAATAAGTGACCTTTAGGTGTCAAGTCCTAATTGACACATGTCACTAAGGGTGGGCTTTGAGGTTTCAAAAGACCATTCCATTCACAGTCAGCGCTTTCTCTCTCTCTGTCTCTCTCTCTGTCTCTCTCTCTCCCTCCCTCCCTCCTGTTTGTTTATCATACATAAATTCTCAGATACTGTTCCAGCACCCAGCACCGTGCCTGTCTGCCTGCTGCTGAGTTCTGCACCATGAAGGTCATTGCCTCACCATCTCTAACTGCAAGCATGCATAAAATGCTTTCTTCTCTAAGTTACCTTGGTCGTGGTGCTTTGTCATAGTGACAGAAAAATCACTAAGACAGTACATCTGCAAAACACCCCCTACATCTCAGGCTCAGAGACTGTGGCGGATGAAGAGGCAGACAGGTTGTAAGAGCCAGAGGAATAGAGCACCAGCTGCAAAACATGAGGATTCTTCTTGAGTGTCCAAATACAGCAGCAGTGGGAAGCAGAAGACTAGAGAAGACAGACAATGGAATGGAGGGTTCAAGGGTCAGTGATGGAGCTTTACAGATAAATCAGTGTAAGAAGGCGAACAAAGAACACAGAGCAGAAGGAAGGTAAAAGATCAGGCAACAAATCAACAAGTCACAAGAAGAGTGGGAGAAGAGCACAAGAAAGCAGGCCCCTGTAGCCAGCAGTTATCTACTATAGATGACAGGAAGATCCCTGTGACCAGCAGTTATCTACTATAGACGACAGGAGGAAGATCCCTGTGACCAGCAGTTATCTACTATAGACGACAGGAAGATCCCTGTGGCCAGCAGTTATCATCTACTATAGACGACAGGAAGATCCCTGTGGCCAGCAGTTATCTACTATAGACAACACCATGAAGATCCCTGTGGCCAGCAGTTATCTACTATAGACAACACCATGAAGATCCCTGTGGCCAGCAGTTATCTACTATAGACGACACCATGAAGATCCCTGTGACCAGCAGTTANGAAGATCCCTGTGGCCAGCAGTTATCTACTATAGACAACACCATGAAGATCCCTGTGGCCAGCAGTTATCTACTATAGACGACACCATGAAGATCCCTGTGACCAGCAGTTATCTACTATAGACGACACCATGAAGATCCCTGTGACCAGCAGTTATCATCTACTATAGACAACAGGAGGATCCCTGTGGCCAGCAGTTATCTACTATAGACGACAGCAGGAAGATCCCTGCAGTGAGGGAAGGAGATATAAATGGTGTGACGTGCCTTCTGTAGTGAAGACAAGAGCCTGAATCTCTACATCACCTATGCAAGATAATGAGTAAAAGTTTTCCCACAAATCCCAGTGATGATACTGTGTTTGAAAAGAGACGTGAAAAGGTGACGAAGAATCAGGCATGAGTAGTTTTTATAGTAATTGAGTAAAAAATCCAGCAAAGAATCAAAAGAGTATGGAAAATGTGCCTAAGGACTGATACGGGAAGTGTCCTCTGGCCTCTACATGCATATTCACATACATGCAAACATGCACACTTGCATGCACACATGCCCCTGCACACATACATATATGTAGACGCAAAGGGAATAGGTATTGAATAATGAATGCAATGAAGCTCAGAGTTAATAGTTGAAAAGCTGTTAGATGATTATAAGCAACACAAGTTTGAAAGACAATTCTGTCCTTAAAAAAGTATGAACTGTATTTGAGAAAGTGGATCTAACAATCCCAAGTCATTTACACAGCAACTGGGAACTAAACAAAAAGACAATAGAACTAGGAATGTCCACTCTCCTGGAAAAGGAATGGACTTGGCAAGACTGATTAAATTTTAATGCTGCCAGAGAACAGTGGACTCCTATGTTCAGTGAAAAGCTAGTGGCTGCTGGAGAAGGACAAGAGAAGAATCCTTGAATCAAATGAGAACTGTAGGCTACAGAGAAACACCAACAGCAAAAAGGAGAAAGAGAAAAAACATAAAGCAGATGAGATACAAATATAAAAGCAAGGTCAAGTAGAGAACAAGTCAAAATACCCTGGACTACAGATGGAGCAGGGTAAATTGTGGAATATCAGCACAAGCAAATACTATAAAACGATAAGAGCAATGTAAACTTTGAAAACATGGCACCACTCAATCACACAGGCATGTCCATTGGCACGCTCATTGACTTCACCTTTGTTAAACAGATACCAGGCGATATTCAAAACATCAACCATACAACAGCGACCCTGAACATAATGAGTCTTAAACAAGCATACCTGTAGAGCAGGGCGTGTGTGTGTGTGTGTGTGTGTGTTGGGAATGTTATACACATGCTCACAGACCCAGATAGTCTGGGTAAGTGCCTGAGAGGGAATATCACTAATATTTATAGGTCCTGTGGTTTGAAAGCATGCCCCATTGGTTCTGATACCAAATCCAGGCAAAACACACCAAGTGGAAAACTATAGGCTCAAAGTAGATACAAAATTTATCAATAAAATGAGTAGAAACAGAATTCATAAACACTTCAAAAAGATTATCCTCTAAGATCAAGTTGGCTTTATTTGAGAGATTTCATGGATGGTTCTGTATATATAAATCAAAAAATGTGATACACCACAGAAACAGACTAAAGGACAGAAATCAGAAAAGGCCTCTGACAAAAATACAACATCCCTGGATCCATAGAGATCCAGATATACCCAGGACATATCTCAAAATAATAAAGATAGTGTATAGAAAGCTTGTAACCACTGTCTTGCTAAATGGGGAAAAACTCAAGTGTTTTCACTAAAATCAGGAACAGGACAAGGATGTTCTCTTCTACCTTCCTGATCAAAAGTCTTAGCTAAAGCAAAAAGACAAGTGAAGTACTGAAGGGGATTCAAATAGAAAAGAAATAAGTCAGAGTATCATTATCTGCAGATGATAACATTTTATCCATAAAAGATCCTAAAGCCTCCACCAGAAAACTCCTACAACTTCTAAACATAGTCAACAAAGGACCATGATATAAAACTGACACACGCAGTAGACTTCTTACATATAAATAACAAACACATAAAGAAATCAGCAAATCAATATCATTCAGAATAATCTTGCAGGACCTCAGAAAAAATCTAACCAAGGAAGTGAAGGCCTTACACAGATACAACTTTAAGATACTGAAAGAAGTTGAAAAAGATTCCAAAAGGTGGAAAGACCACTGAACCTCATGCATTGGTAGGATTAGTATTGTGAAATATTAACAAAATCATCCTATCAAAAGCAGTCTACAGATTCATTCCTATCCCTGTAAAAATTCCAATGTAGTTGTTTATATTGTTGAAAACAACCTTAAATTTTGTATGAAAATACAAATAACCAATGATACTAAAAATAATCCTGAACAAAAAAAGAAGTTCTGGAGATATCAACATTGGAGGCTTCAAGTTATACTACAAAATATAATAATAAAAATAACATACTGGTATAAACACATACTCACTGATCAGTGAAATAAAATTGAGGACTCACACAAATACCCACATTCCTAAAGTTACCTGTTTTTGAAAAAAAAGGACATCAAATATCTGAGAAAAAAATATATCATGAACAAATGATGCAGGTTAAACTGGACAACTACATGTGGAAGAATGAAACTAGATGCTTACCTCTCACCCTGTACAAAACTCAATTTAGAATGGATCAAGAAACTCAAAATCACCAGATATACTGAAAGGCAATAAGAAAAAGTGGGTAATACTCTTGAACTTATTGACCCAGGAAAGGACTTTCTGAACAGGGCGTGATAGTATAGATATTAAGTTCAACAATTAATAAATGGGACCTCATAAAATTAAAAAGCTCTGTACATCATAATTCAAATAAAGAAGTAGCCTGATAAATGAAAAAGAAAAGTAATCCTTACTAGATATACAACTAATAAGGGTTAGTATTTAATATACACAAAGAACTAAAAAACTAAACATCAAGAAAACAAATAATCCAATTTAAAGAAGGGGTATGAATTCAAAAAGATAGTTTTCAAATGGAGAAATACAAATACCTGTGAAACATTTTGGGATAACTAACACCAAAGATCTCTTGAAAAAGCCATTTGTAAATGTATTGCAGAAGCTTCCCAATATATATTCATGTATGAAAAGAACTTAAATGGAATCACCATATAATGGGAGAGACAATATCCCAACTAGACATCTTATGCCAACAAGTAAAATCTCCAATGCCAGAAAAGGGTTACATTCTACTGAATTGTTAGTCAAAGAGGTCAAACATCAAAGCTTTTGTCAAAGCTATTGTTTATGTTCCGTAATCAGATGGCAAAGCACTATTGCTGAAAGCACAATGTACTTATAGCATCAAACATGGAGAAGTCTAGCTGGTGCCTAATTTTTTTTTATTTCAGACACTTTTTTACTGTTATTAAAAAATTTTCCACCTCCT
>LOJH01062996.1:0-10784 GCA_001685095.1 Ellobius talpinus
ATGTAGTTTCCAGGGACTGAGCCTGGTTTGTCAGAACTGCTGACAAGTGTCTTTTCATCCACCCAAATTTGAATAGTATTACTATATATACTCGGAATTCTCCAGGTAACTCTGTGTGGTAGGTTCCCTTCCAGTTGTACAGAGAAAGGAACTAAAATTTCGAGAGGTTAGCAGTAAGTGTTAGGGCGAGGACTCAAATCCAGACCTACTTAAGCCAAAAGCCCAGGCAGCTAACTATCAAGCTAACTGCTTTATGTGTCAGGTGACACTGTGAATGCCATTCTGCTTGGTCATTATTTCAGTGAAAACTCTATCATGGATATCTTTCCATGCCAACATAATAATGTATTTATCTGTATGCTACAGTTTGTAAAATGAACATCTTTAGTGATCTTTGTGGGGTTTTCCCCAAGATTTTCAATATCATAAACAGCGTACTCACTTATAAGCTTACATATTTTATATATCTATGAACCTTTAAGACCAAATGTTATGTACATTTTATTTTATAGATATTAAGAAATTACTTTCTATGTATGCATTGACTTTGTACCCTTAATATTTAAGAATTTTTATTTCTCCTCACCCTCCCAAGATGATTTATTACTTTTGAATTATTACTTGGGGACTCTGTCATTAATGTGCATCTCCTGTTTACCTTCCAATAAGTCAGAAATGAAGTTGTATTATATGTTACTGGCCCTGAACATACTTTTTATATCACTAATATCTTTTATTAATTAGCTGTTTGTACCTTTACCCATTTCTCTTGGGTTAGTCCTTTTTTAATTATCATTTATTTGTAGGAGGTTAGTACAGATTATATTTTAAACATAAATTCTTTGTTACAAATGTTAAAGACTTTTTTTCTAATTTGGATTTTTGTCTTAACAACTGTAATATGTGAATCATTCTAGAGTTTGGGGTGTTCCAGGTCATGATTTTGTGAGGATATCTATTTTTCCTTTGAGCTATGTAACACCGTCATACTAAAAATCTACAAAGCGAAAATCACATTCTGAACCCCAAGATAATAAGCTTTCTTTCTGGGGACTGGAGAGATAGCTCAGTGGTTAAGAGCATTGCCTGCTCTTCCAAAGGTNACACAGACAGAATATTGTATACATAACAAATAAATAAATAAATACTTTAAAAAATAAGCTTTCTTTCTGATATTTTATATTGACATTTTAAATTTACTCAGAAATTTTTATAATATTGTGTATAAACATTAAATTTCACTTTTAAATAATTAGCCAATTGTCCAAATATCACCTGAAAAATCTGTCTTTCAATCACTAACTGGTGATGCTGCGCTCCAGCTCACAAACTCCTATGCACTCCCCCATCTCAGCTTTCTACACTGTTTTTTTTCATATCCCATTGTTTCGTTACATTATCCCATCTCTAGACAGGCATCATGCTGTTCTAATTATTTTATCTGTGCCAGTATCATACTTTTAAAATAATTTTATCAGCCAAGTACTTGGGGACTATGTAAAAACATGCCCTATGGCATAAAGTTCAAATTCCTGTCATAGTGCACAGAGCCCTTGCTGGCATGCGCTCCTTCTTCTTCAGGCTCATTTTTTCATACACAGATTGCCATGGGAAACGCCAGCAGCATGAGGGCTTCTGATCCTCTCACTCTTAGAACTTTTGCAAGTTAAGTTCCTGGAGTACCCCATCACCTAACCCACCTAAGAAACTCTCTTCATTCAAAAGTGACTTCGCATTTCACCACGCCTGCACACTTTTTCTCCAGTGTATACTCAATTATTTCCCTTCTGTCCCCATATATATATATATATATAAAATGCTGCATAAAATAGCCCCTGTGTTGTTGTCTTTGTGTTCCACCCTCAAAATGTCCATTACTCATTTAGTTTTGGACGCCCAGTGCAATGTTTGGTCTAAGGAGAGACAGTGTAAGTACATTAAACATATGATTTCAAAGTCCTCGTAGCTACACTAGACCGCTGTAAATAAAGCAGATGAGTCATGCTGTGGTCCACACTCTCTGAGGATGTGATAACAGAGCATCAGACATTGCCAATGTACTTGTATTTATGATAAGGGGTATAAATCATGCTCGTTCTGCTCAGTAGATATACGAAATCAAAGAAGTCATAGTATATTACATAGTCAACAAGATGTCCTTTCCAGTCAAACAGTCCTGCTACCATCAGCAAGCTCTCTGAACTGTAATGGATATCTCCAAATTAGATGTGGCGATCCTTCACCAGGCTCATTATTTCATTTATGTTTTAGGGAAAGCTGATGTCTCTGCTTTGATATCAAATAATACAGCAAACACACAGTGTGTGTGGTCCTTGTGCAGAAAAGTTGTCCTTTTCCTACGCTGCACATATAATTGCTTCTACAGCAAATTGACTTTTTCTGCAGTGCCTGCAGTTCTAGGCATGCTGTCGCTCAAAGATCAGAGAGCTCTGCTCTTAGAAATAGAAGCCTTTTTTGTTTAAAAAAGGCTGCATGCAGGTTTTGACACCCAATAAGACCGTTTGAAGGAAGCTAAATAAAGGGCAACAAAAAAAAACGTAAAAGAATGAGAAAAACTTTTTAATACATGCTGTTGATTTTTTTTCCTCAGTAAAACCCAGCCTTGTTTATTTCCTTACTTGGTTTCTAGTGTACTGTGATCTTGGTGCTGGTTTCAGGTGCATATAGGCCTGTGTGAGCTCTAAAAGGAGAGACTGACTCATTTGCTGGTGGCATCTCCAGCTCAAAGACACTGCACTCTGTTGACGTATCTAGTCTCTGCGCACACTTCCCCACCGTAAGAATATGAAGTGTCCTCATTACCACTCTTAGCCATGCGATCCCCACCTCTGTGTCCAGAATTCACCGTACTGTCAAGAAGACAATTGCTCAACCACCACAGCTTCTGCCCCTTCTGCTCGTTCCATTTTCTTCTTTGTTAAAGACATGGCTTTTTCAAGAGCGACTTAATTTAGAAATTTTCAAACCTTTACAGATTCTCAACAGAACTCTCCATGCTTTGTAATTCTCCTAATTTGCATTCACTGAAGAGAACGTAGAGAGAGGAACTCAGAACATGAATGTAAGAAGGAGATTTGTCCCTGTAATTAGAACACCTCCATCACCATCATAATTCCTCCTCTCTCTCCGCCCTGACAGAAGTAAACTAACCAAACAGCCTATGCACTGTGAAATAAAGTGATCATGAAAGGTGACAATGGCACAATCAGTTTGGTTGGGGCTCTAAAGTCAGCAGGTTTCATGTGCAAGCTCACCCAACAAACTGCCTGACACCCTGTCTGTCTACATGTATTCATGCATCAGGTCACCCTGGCATCCATGTATACATGTGTTCATGCATCAGGTCACCCTGGCATCCATGTATACATGTGTTTGTGCATCAGGACACCCTGGCATCCCTGTCTACATGTGTTCATGCATCAGGCCTCCCTGGCATCCATGTATACATGTGTTCATGCATCAGGCCTCCCTGGCATCCATGTATACATGTGTTCATGCATCAGGTCACCCTGGCATCTCTGTCTACATGTGTTTGTGCATCAGGCTTCTGTTCCTTGGACTCAGGGCATTTTATGAAGGTTTCCCAGTCTGCTTTGTACTCCTCATTCTCTTAAGAAAGACTGCTCCCATGGAAAGAACAGTGCACCATAATCAAAAAGGTGGTTCTTCCAGGAGCAGAAGCCATCCTTATACCTCAGCTTCATTGACCCCTATAGAAGAAGGACATAGGAGAGGAAAAAGGAGGATTGAGTTTTACCAAAAGAGTGGAATGGGAAAATTATGTTAGCAGGCCCAGGATAGTCTGCTCACCTCCACTCCTATTCCTCCTCCATTGCTCCAGTGTCTACTCCTCCTGAAATAAAGAGAAAAAAAGTAGTTTCACAGAACTTAAATCATGCTGATTGTACAGGGAAAAGAAGACATGTGGCAACTTGTATTTTTATCAGTGTTTTACACAGTGTCCTAGGCTTTCTCGTGTGTTATTCTCAGCACAACACATCATCTGAATTTTGTGGGGGGTAACTGAAGTTCAGAGAAGTTCAATAATGTATTCAAGGTCATATAAGTATTAGTGTCATAACTATATTTTTTATTCTACTATGTTACCTTTCACTAAAAGACTGCATTTTATTATATATTGATTAGAAAAAAGACAATGTGGAAATAGTAGCCATAAAGCTACAATTTTGAAATAGCTATTATATAATTTTTGGTATTTTTCTTTCAAATCACACAGCAATTTAAATCAGTCTCTGTCCCATTTTTCAGTGAATATAAAAGCCCCCAGCAACTGATGTGTATCCAGTCAACCAAATCTTGGTGATTCTGAGGAAGCACCTCAAGCCCCTGGCAACTCAAGACTTAATCCAATCATACCACATTCCTTGCAGCCAAGTGCACAAGTTCGTGGTTTTTAGTCTGCTCTCATCCTGTATGATCCTCAGCTCTCTTATGATGATAATTTTTGGGCATTGGTATGCTTAAGGCCAGTAACTAGGAAACAACTAGCTCAGATTAAACTCAGTTTCAAATGAGAAACATGTTGATTGCTGGTGCCTTCTGAAACATGGTATTCTTCAGACAGTCTTGCTGTAGAAAATATGTGGTTGCATTGGGGAGAGCATTTGAACTGTGTTTTGCTTTGCGATTTGTTTTCTGTAACCACGGATGTTGCACCAAGTATCATCTTACAATCAGACCACTTGGTGATTATAATATTTTCTAGTTAAATGACATTTAAGGCCTCATTTTATGAGCTCCAGCATAATTGGCTAATTTGGTAAACTCCAGATGTGTGAGATAATGTGCCACTCATTTAAGTGCCTTTCAGACGGCAGAAATGGCACAGCCCCAGGAGGTATAATCACCCCTTCTTGTTTTCATTAAGAAGGGGAGTGAGTGGCTTGTGACACAGACAAAGGAAGAAGGATTCTACCAGTCTAAATCAACAACTTGCTAAGATTTGAACGTTTTACTTTTAATCAGTGGGCTCACTCAAAGACCTTCAGTGAATCTTCCTTATAACAAAGTGGTTTGCTGGACTTAACGTGGCTAGCTGGAAAAACAGATAAATCTAATCCTGCAGAAAAGGCCTGGAAACTGCCCCTTGGCTCATGTGAAGAGAGGGGAAACCATTGGAGTTACACAGGAAAGGGTAAAGACAACCCTTGCCAGAGCTGCGAATTGTAGTTACTTTGGTAATCAATATCTTTACCACCTAACAGATTGGCACTTCCCAAGACCCAGTAGGTGTTGCTGTTGGTTTTTCCTCTTAACAGAAATCAGCTCATCCATTCAGCACCGCCAAGCTGGGGTGGAATAGATGGTTTTCCAATGCTGTAATTGGTCACTCCTACCAGACTGTAGAACTGAGTCTCACTCACATGGGTTCTGCATGGCAGTCCTCAACGCAATCTCCAGTATATGTTAGTGTTGTTGATGTCATTGTTTGCAGCGCTGGTTTGCCCAAGTGCAATCTTTTTTTATTTATAGATGCAGGTCTAATTTGGAGAACAAGCCATAGTAACTTTATTTAGCAAGTCTTAGGCATGATGGGCCAAGGTCCAGAATATGGCATCCAGTAGATGGAAGCCATTGTCGTCTTCTGAGTCTTCAGTTTTGGAAAGAAAGACAAGAGATGCCCAACTGTGGGTGATTTAGATGCATTATCATTCTTAGATGATCTGTGTTCCTTTGATAAAATGCATGCTTCTCAGGATGATGTACTAAAATATAAACAATTTGTCAAAGGAACACAGATCATTGAAGAATAATAATGCTCCATCCACATCATCCGCAGATGAGCATTATTATCTGCCCCCTTTGATGTCTTTGGGTGATTGACTCCAGGATAATTAGAGATGTCAGAAGTTTTCCTACATTGGGTTTTAACACACAGAGGATAAAGGAGCTGGTATTCTACTGTCATTGCTGAGCTTATGCAGCTCTGGAATACTCTTACGACACTCTCTGTGCTTTTCACACACCTTCCAGGTGATTTGGAATCCCTACAGTATTGCTATATTTACAACTGTGGTCTGGCCTCTACTGTTTGTGAAATGTGGTCCATGTGCGTTACTGCACCTGATACTCATGAGACATCACAGGTAGACAGGTAGGAAGAATGATTCCAGTTTTCTAGTCCCTTAAGTATTTGCTCATCTTATGCCTATCCTTTTGGATACCTTGAGTCATCTTTTGATGACTATAATACTGAATACAATGTAACTGTGGTTTACATGGTTATTATACTATATAATTTAAGAGAAAATGACAAAAGGAAAGCCATACTTGATGAATACAATACAGTGTGTCTTAGTTAGGGTCATTATTGTTGTGCTGAAACACCATGACCAAAAGTAAGTAAGGGAGGAAAGGGTTTATTTGGCTTACACTTCCATATCATAGCCCATCAGTGAAGGAAATCAGGAAGGGATAAAGGGCAGGAACCTGGAAGCAAGAGCTGCAGCAGAAGCTGGGGAGGGGTAGTGCTTACTGGCTTGTTCTTCATGGCTTGCTCAGCCTGATTTCTTATGGAACCCAGGACCGCCAGCCCAAGGATGACACCCTCTACAATGGGCAGGGCCCTCCCCCCATCAATCACTAATTAAGAAAATGCCATACATGCTTGCCTACATCTGGATCTTATGGAGGCATTTTCTCAATTGAGGTTGTATCTTTTAGATAACTCTAGCTTGCATCAAGTTGACATAAAACTCTCCAGCAGACAAAGGTTTTAGATTTTAGGTCTATAGTTTATCAAAACCCTAGATGCAAAATTTATGCATATAGATGGCCAACTGTAATCTCTTTTTACCAAAAGGTTGTATGGTTAACAACTTAAAGCTTTGATTACTTAGCAATTCAGTGTTGTAAATAAAGGGATAAAGGACAAGAAGAAAATTCAATGACATTTCAATTTAAGAAAAAAGTGCCACTGCTTTCTATTATATTATCTGTCCTGTCTTGCCAACTACCTAACACCTGTTGGTGTCAGCTGCTGTGGATGGTAAAGTGGAGTGGTCCCTCCCCAACCTCAACAGTCAGAGCAGATGCAGAATTTTCCTAGTCCAGTGAACACAGTCCCAGCCTTCCATGTCCCAGGGATCTGCTTCCTTTTATCTTAATCAAAGGTCTGATGTCAGCTCCTAGACCTTCCGGCTGTCATCGCTGCAGATTGTAAGCTAACAGTTAACCCGAATACCTCCAGCCTCACACCGACAATGCTTTCTGACTTAACCAACTGGTCCTTGGCAAGGATTTAACTGTTGCCACAAGATAAGCGAAACCGCCTGCAGTGATGTCAGCCCGTCAGCAAGGACTGATTAAGACACTGGGTACAGCCTGTCTCAGTGCTTGGTGCTGACAGCAAGGAAGGGAGGGCCAGATATCAGGGGGAAGCTGTCTTCGTTCCAGAAGGTTGGAATCTTGATTCAGAGCCTGAGAAGAAATGTCCCACTGAAAATGTATTCAGGCCCATTTCTGAAATTATTCTAAGTTTTTAATAGGCTAGAAATGTCGTCATTTGGGGCAAAAAAAATGCCTTCACTAAAACCAAATCCACCTTCAGATGAGAATAAGGAAGAAAATATGCTAAAAGCATTGTTCTTCCTGCATCCAGTTCTTTTATCATAGAAAATACCTTGCATCAAATTTTACATACAGAGAATAACAGGGCGACTATTTTCTCTGCAACACTAAGGCCACACAGTTTGGGGATAATTTTATCACACTAGCTATGCTTTTTCTGCGTGTCCTCTAGGTGATTTGTAGCTTGAGGAAGGGGGAGACTCAGGCACTATTCCTCCAGTAGTGATATATTTACAACTGTGTGCTTGTCTTTATTCTTTATAAAATGTGCCCATATGTATTACTGTACCTAATTCTCATGAGACCTCACAGGTAGACAGGAAGGAAGCATAGCTGTATTTCTCTGATGAGAAAACTGATGGGAAATAGTAGAGAACTTGTCCATCAGATGGCATTTGTGGCAACTGATGTGTATCCAGAGGCTTCTTCTTGCTCTATTATTCTGTCCTGTTAGTAACTTGAGAATTATTTTAGTAATAAGAGAATCAAAACTTCAGATGGCCTCTTTTCCATATATGGATGTAAATCATTTACATATCTCATCAACTGGCTGAATAGCATGTCAGGGAGGTAGGAAACAGATATGACCAGTTACAGGAAGGGTTCCAGTCACAAGGAAACTTCACTGGAAAGGAACTTAAGAACTGCAAAATAGATTGGACATTGAGATCAGCCCCATAAGAAACATTTAAAAAATTAGATAAGGAAAGAAAAGAACAAATAAAAGTGGGTTCAATGTATTCTGAAAGACAATATCATCATTCCTGAGATGAAGGTACATGATCACTGAGAATAGTCATTTCACAGTGAAGTCACCAACTGTAGGTTGAGGTTGAGTCTTCCCACATGAACAACATGGATCTATGATTTGGTGTTTTTACCTAACTCAGTTCTAATATTGAATAATTACCATAAAACTTTATAAAATATGAGGTAGGCCATTTAATTAAAGGTATTCGGATGAATAAAACCAGAAGAGGGTCAAAACCATCATAGGACTGCACTCAATGTCACTTAAACCTGGAGCAGAGTCAGTCTGTCAGTCACCATGTGCAATGGCTTTGTTCTACTTCTAGTCAACCCTGTGCTTGTGATTCCTCTTGTCTGGTGATAGAGAACTCACACAAAACAAACCCCTGGGTACCAGGGATGCTAATGTAATCTCAGTGTTGACAATAGCATAAATAAATGAGTAAATAAATTTGTTTAGTAAATATTGTTATTTAGATATACACAAAATGAAAAACAGATAAAAGTTCTTAATATGCTATGTTTATGGGTCCTTGGTATCTAGTTTGAATCTTACTCAGATAACATAGGTATTGTAGGTTCTTCCTAGCTTTTCTAAACCAACTGCACTGGGAAGAGGGACACAGAGAGAGAGATGACGGGAGATGGGTGTTAGAGGGTTTGGGAAATGCCCAAGGAGAGGTTGTAAATTTGTTGTTAAACTTACTTTAAAAATTTATCTAAAGACTTCCCTATGTTATGAAAGAATCAAAAACAAGCATTAGAGTAAAAGACACACCAGATTCACTATGTAAGAACAATAAATTTCCAGAAATTGGTGGCTTTTTAAAAAGCCAAATAATAAAGAGTATTAAAATACAATCCATTAGTCAATAGGTCATATTGGTACCCACAGATCTGGATTCATGTTTAAAATAAAGCATGTGTTAGGTTGTGGGTGTTTTTTTAAGTACATGCTTTGATCCCCATGGCCTGGCTCTGTCTGCAGTATACTTTCAGTATGTCCTCCTGGAGGCCAGCACAGGTTTCCTATCGCCCATTCAGCTTCAGGTACAATGATTATAAAGTGTGCTCATTAGAAAGGAAATGCACTGACAGTTAAGTTAGTTACAGTGGTTTAACAATGGACATGGGTATAGAGTAAGGAGAATTTTGGATGACTTCCTAGTTGGGGGCATCAATGACTAATAATGGATAAATAATGTCACACTTTCAGACATTTTAATGGTAATTGAGAAATTTTTTATTAATTTCTAACAATTTTATAGATGTATTCATTGTATCTTGATCCTATCCAGCCCCAAATGCCCCATCACACACCCTCTGGACACCTCCCAGCATCCCTCCTTCTGTCTTCATTCCCTCTTCTTTCTTTGTTCGTGATCCATGGGTCTAATTAGTGCTGCCTGCTTATAGATTTTGTTGGTTTGGCTTGTGCAGGTCTCATACAGGTTTTGTGGAGGTAACCATAGCTTCTGTGGGTTCATGAGTACAGTAACCGTGCCATGACCAGAAGACAACATTCCACAGCACTCTTCCCCATCCTCTGGATCTTACATGTTTACTGACCCCTCTTCCGCAGTTTACTATGTCACCTTTGGAGGGCTGTAGATCTAGATGACCCACCTAGAACTAGGCACTCACAGATCACTTAGTTTCAGCACTTTGGACAGTTAGGAGTGGTTGTAAAAACTGCTGCCAACTGCAAAATAAGAAGCTTCGTTGACCATGATGAAGGCAATAACTAATCTATGTGTGTAGACATGAGTGTTTAGAAGGCTGTTCGATAGTGCATCTACTTTGCAAGGCAACAGTAGTAAGTTCTCCTTTAGGGTCTCTGACCTTCTGAGCCATTTAATGCTTTCTCATTGACCCAAGTGATTGACAGCCACTAAGATGATCCCAGTGATCATCACATGTTGTAGTAACAGACATGTATAATCCTTTTCTTTGAGTGCGGGTTGGAATTATTCATTCTCTTCTAATAGAAAGACGGAAGAAGCAATTGAGATACCACTTCTAGGGTGAGTGGTAAAGGCTATGGTTTCCACACTGAGAGATCTTAGTCTTCTTGTTATCTTGGCCTCTTGGTTTTTCATTGTTTTGAGTTTAGCTGCCGTATGAAGAAGCCCCTGTGGCTAGAAACCATGGGTAGCTTCAGCTACTGGCCAATGAGAAAAGGAAGCTCTCCTTCTTGCAAACTACTATGAGTTATCTTGGAAATGAATCTTCCAGTAACCCTTAGATAATCCAGTTTACAACATGAGCATAATCTTTTTTAAAATTTTCTATTGATTTTATTGATCTATATATTTTTCTATGTTCCCATCTCTCCCTCTTCTCTCCCTTTCTACCCTCTCCCATGATCTCCATGCTCCTAATTTACTCAGGAGATCTTGTCTTTTTCTACTTCCTATGTAGAT
>LOJH01062997.1:0-10784 GCA_001685095.1 Ellobius talpinus
GTGTGAGTGTGTGTGTGATGCCACATATACATTCACACTACCATATACATTATGAAAGAAGTAAAAATAAAAGCAAACGCTGACAAGATGCATGTAGATGAGGTCCCGCTGGCTTCCCTCTCTTGGCAGCTACAGCGTGAGCCCTGGTTACCCTGAATTTCCATGGAAGTACTCCACATTCCAAGGCTAACACCGGCATGCCAGCACAGAGAACAGAGGGCCCTTGAGGGTACAACACATGCAGGCTTGCCCTGTCACAGCTTCCAGAGTGCTATCACCCTCAAGGGAGGCTGAGGGAAGGCCCTTAGCTGTGACTACAGGGCCATTCTGGATGATGGGAAGGGCATATTTGTGCAAAGTCCATGGTCAAGAGCAGACCAGCCAAGGCCTCTGTGAGCTCTTGAGATGCCCACTGGAATATAGCGGGACATATCTACAGAGATATCACAGAGAAAGTATCAGAGATGGAGGCCTCCGTTGTCACAGCTTGGTGTCCCTGAGAGGGCACTTCAGCTTGATGGTTGGCTGAGCAGCAAGAGGGGCTGGAAGTGGGACCTGGGGCAGTTAAGCCAGGGACAAAAGTGTGACTGACCTCTGAGGGACTCACTTCTGGACATGACCAGATTCTCAATCATTGTCATCTACCCTAGTGCTATGGTTTTGGTCTCTGCTGTCTCTTGAAGACTATGAATTAGCAGCTTGGTCTCCAAGGAGGCCCTACTTTAAAAAAGTGGGGCCCAGTGGGAGGCCCTGGGTCATGGTCCTCCCTGGAGGCATAGTGGGAGGCCCTTGATCAAGGCTGTCTCTGGACAGGTTAGCACAGTGGGAGGTCCTAGGTCATGGCCATCCCTGGAGGGGTCAGCACCTTGGTCCTTCCTCTTTAACCAACTGGCTGATGAGGTGATTGCTATAATCAGTCATGTGTTGTGTTCTTGCCATTACGTGCTGACCCCACACTGGACCAAAGCAACAGAGACTCAACCATAGACTGAAATTGTCAAAACCCTGAGTCTAAACTAAGTTTCTTCTCTCTAAGTTGATTGTCTCAGGTGTTTGTTACAGCGATAGGAAGCTAACTAACACATGTGGCATTGGAAGCCACCTAAGGCTCAGGGTTAATCACCAGTCCCTTGGGGTCAATAGTGGGCTGGCCCCTTGCTGGAAGATGAACAACATGAAGGAGAGAATTAGGCTCACTTGCTGACTCCAATCCAGGGCAAGTTCCCAGGACACGATACAGGGTCCTGAACCTCAGTTCAAAGCCCAGGAGGAAAAAGCAACAAGCTTACTGCTTATGTTCACAGCCTTATTTCTGGAAGCTCCCACACAGTGTATTTTGTAACCAACATGAGCTCCAGTCCACTTAGAAACACCAAGTGCAGGTGTCAAATGGAAGCGAATTTGGGTGGATTATTTCCTCAGGGAAGAACATCACCTTGGCCATGGCCCCAGTCAACACTGAGACATGACTCCACCCACCCTGTCTAAGGCAGGCTGCCATTGTGTGAGGTCTCAGAGCACCTCAGGCAGTTCCAATGGGTCCTGACAGTGTCTGTGTCTCAGAAGATGACCAAGCAGTTCCTGCAGGCACTATCACCTGGTCTCTGAAGAGCAGGCAGGGCCTTCCCCAATTAGAACTTCCTGGGGATGCCCAAGCCACTATCTAGAAGTTACCAAGCCAGATCGGAGCCACCTGGTGGCAGTCCCACTCTACCGGGGGCTGTGCAGGAGGTCCCATGTCACTGGCTGAAAGTGAGAGACCAGAGGTCAGCATTAGTTCACCAGACTGTGTGACTGCTGCCCAGGGGAGAGTAACTGACACTGGCAGGATTTGAGACAGAGCTTTCCTCAGAGAGACATACACGGGTGTCCGCTGAGACTGAGAGACAGACAAGAAATGACACTCACACTGGCCAGGGGAACACAGCTGGGGACACTAGGGGCTCCGGTGTTGCCTTCTATGTCCCACATCCTCAGGAGTACTGCGGAGGGTCAGCCATGTCAGACCCTGACAGTCCTGTGATAGGCGCTCACCTTACACACATGTCCGCCTCATATTTCTTCCCATAGAGGATTCCCAGCAGGGACGGGTTCTTACTACTCCTGAAGTTCAGGGTCACATCATAGATGGCTCCAGCTGTGGGGAGGAGATAGAACCAGTAAGAGATGGATGACAGGAGACACTCTACAGTAGTGACATCACCACCAAGCAGAAAAGCCACTTTTGCACACTGGGTCTGCCCCTCAACATGCAGAGCGGGGAAGGTGGGGGGCAATGATCTTCACTCCCGCTGGCTGTGGAGTGCTCAGACCCTCTCTGCTGATGGTTCCTGCATGCCCAGTGCTCTTGGGCCCTTTCTGTGGCTTCCCTAACTCCTCCCAGGTGAACCAGACATTTCTGATCTGACTTCTCCTTTCCATGGCTTTAAGTATTTACACTATGTTACTTTTACAGTTTTCGACTAAGCAGCATTTTATCATCTGTAAAGAGCTGCGAGATCTGAAAACATGTCAATCCTACTTCCTCATCCTCCCCTAGGCTTTGAGGATATCTTAAACTTTATAGTTTATAACTTTTTAAAGCTTTTCTTTTCTTCTCTCTTTAAGACAAAGGCTTACGTAGCCCAGGCTGGCCTCAAACTATGTTGCTGAGGATGACCTCGAATTTATACAGTAGAAAGTGATCTTCCAACCCTGATTTCATCTCCTGAGTACAGGCCTGTGCCACAATATCCAGGTTTATGGGGTTCAAGGACATAGGACCTCATGTATTCTAGGCAAGCCTTCTACCAACTGAGCAATATCCCCGCCTCCATTTAACTTCTTGCTGCATAACAGTAGCCTAGAAGGTAGTGGCGGACTCCAGTTTCTCACCATGGGTCCCGGTCTCCTACCTGTCCCCCGGAGGCACTGGACTGCAGTGGTAAAACCCTTGGTCCGGGGCAACAGATGGTACTTGAGTGGGGGCAGCCCCTTGGAGGCAGCCACCTCCATACTGATGCGGTGCTTGGTCTCTGTGAAGCGTGTTCCTTCGCAGTAGAGGAGAAACTAGGTACAGAATGAACGTAGGATAGGGAGAGGCAAGAGGGTTATTCCAGGCCAGCAGGGAAGGAACCAGAGCCCTGCCAGGCAAGGCCCCTAACATTCTGGGTCTCACATGCTACAGTAGCATAGGACGGGCTGCTGGGTGTACAGAGAAACTGAAGCACAGAATCATCCAGCGACAAGCATGTGGTGTCATTGAAGTGGCATTTTATTCTAGGGCTGCAATCTGCACTCCCGTCACACAAATGAATGCATACGGAACGGTTTTCCTGAAAGAACTCTCCAGAAGAAGAGAAACATGAAGGTGTCTCTGAGCAGCAGCCTTTGATCAGAAGACAGAGCATCTGTTGTCCCTGAGAAATGTGAACTAAGAGGCCAGGTTTCCAAGAGTAGACAAGAAAGAAGATGAGATTTGTTATGGCTCTCCCACTTCCCGCACCCTAGGAGGGTGTATGCCAAAGCTAGGCTTGTAGCAGAGAGGACAGATGAAACTATGTTCCAGGGAAGACACCAAGTCTGAAAGGTCAGTCGGGATGGTCTTGTGGACACATGTATGCACAGATGTGTGTGTGTAGGCTAAAGGTCAATATGTTAGACTGGCTGGCCAGTGAGTCTCGGGGGTCACTTGTCTCCACCTCCCCAGCGCTGGGATTATTCGCATGCGCACCAGTCTGGCTTTTCTATTTGGGTGCTGGGACTCAGACTCAGTTTCTTATTCTTGTGTGGCAAACACTTTACCAAATGAGCCATTTCCCCAGCCAGAGATCCTACAGTGTATGACTTGGGCCGTAGCATACACACAGGAGGACTGAGTTGCCCCCCTCGGCCACTGCCATCTCATGGTACATTCAGCACACTCACCCACATGCATTCTGGGTAGTCCGCCAAGCGCTTCAGCCCCTCTTTGACAATGTCCCGGTCTTCCTCCCACTTCCTTTTGCAGAATACGATCTCCAGAAAGTACCATGTCCAGCCGATGAGAGGCACGCACAGCAGCTCCCTCTTAGCCAGCACCTTGGAGCTCTGCAGGGCGCAGGGAGGCCAGTGGCATCTGTCAGAGGTGGAGAGGGCCTGGCCGGAAGCCCTGACAGCCACCCCAGGGGCTCAGGCTTTGCTTTTCCTGGTTCAAAGCATTTGCTATAAATGGGACCCTGGCTTATGGATCAGCACACCTCAAGCACACTCAGGGAGGGGGCCTCAGAAACTGTTCAAGAGTCAAATTTTGGGAGGAGAGCAGGTGCACCAGGATATGGAGGATAACACCTCAGTTCCAGGTCCCTTTTCTGACCTCCATTTTCCTGCCATGAGTTAGGGGCTTTGGCTGCACTGAAATCCCTGGCCCTCTTCGTGTCGTTTAAATTCATCGGAGGCCACTCAGCTAACTGCAATTATTCATTTGGTCTTGAGTGGAATCCTCTGGAAGGTGAAAGGTGCTGACAAGAAATGAAGTCACAACTAGTCCCAAGAATAGGCAGGAAACTGAAGAGGGTGCCACACGGGGAAGACACACACCCCTATCTCACTATTAAGGGGGCAAGTCAAGAAACCTCCAAGTGACATGCCTCTACACTCCTGGGAGCTTCAGATCCCAGAGGTTTCCTCCTAGAGCCCTATTTCATCATTGCTCATCCAGACCCTCCCTGAACCCCCTGGGAGTCACCCCCAGACCCCATCGCTCACCCAGCCCTTCCCTGACCCCATCGCTCACCCCCAGCACGCCAAACCGCTCGCACATGGTCCACCCACAGAGGAAGTCGATCTCGAAGTTGTGGTTAAGGATGACAACTGCGTGCTCCTTCCCAAAGCGGTCCACGGTGGCCTGGTCGGTGAAGAGAGTGCACTCCGTGCAGGACCACCACTCCAGGAGCATGACCAGCTCTGCGGGAGGGCGGGGTCAGCACTGCAAGATGCCTGCCCAGCGCCCCCCTCTTAGGTCTCCGCAGGCTCTGGGAGTGCAGTCTTAGAGCCACTTCCATTTTCATCTGTAGGGGAGCTTCCTCCTAGAGCTGAGCTCCAAGGGCTCCTGCTTCTAAGCTTCCCCAAATCACAGCTGTGTAGTCTAACGGGAGCTGGGTGGTGGCAGACGGAGGAAGCAGGGCCTGGCAGACCTAAACGGACCCCACTGCCTCAGTGCGCAGCCACCGTGGTACTAGTTTGCTCATGCAGAAGGAGGGGGGATGTGTCCTCACTGACAGGCAAGGAGAACACCTGCAGGGCCGTGGAATTAGCAGTCGGAAAGTTTTGATAAGGTGGACATGTTGACTCTTTTGCCTACAACTTTCTCTGGTGTAAGTTGTGGTCCATATTCAGTCTTGCCCACCCCAGGCCTAAGGAAAAGCTCAAACGAGATCTACTGCTGCCCAGGAGGCTGTAGGACCCCCAAGGCACTAAACGGTATGTGGCCAGGAGTGTGGAGTGTACTCAGTAGCTGAACCAGCATCTCCACAAGAACGACAAAGGCCACCAGAACACAGAACTGAGCCTCCCCTGCCTGTAACTCATAGGCCAGTGACAGATTCAAGATGGACCAGGATCATGGTATCGCCTGTCCCCTCTGAAAGATTTAAGGGAAACACATGTTCACTTTCATAAGAAGATCAGGGCCAGACGGTTCCATGGTAAGAACTTTGCATGTGTTTTTTCAGGAAAGAATCTGGACATAAATGAGTTCTGGAGGGGAGTACAAGATGGCAGGCAGGCGTCCCACGTGCACCCCATGGTCTCCAGTGGGAATCACACCATGGGGACCAGGCATCTGAGGAGCATGGACCAGGATATAACTGCCACCTGAAGGATGGTCACAGGAAGATCCATACTTCTTACTCTGGCCACTGCTCTATGAGAGAATCCCAGAGTCCTCTTCAAAGAACTGTCCGCTGGGGATGGAGCTAGCGAACACTGCCTGCCTCAAACATGGAGCCCACAAGCAGAGTGAGGCCTTGGGGGCATGGGAACTCTCATGTAGTTCCAGAGGGATGCCAAATGGCATAGGTGCTTTAGAACACGGCAGAGGTAGGGTCCTTAATGTTTTCTAAATACATCAGCACATGGCCAGATGGGCATCCCATGCGTGTGCCTGAGAGCCACACGTGTCCACACAAGAATACACACAGGGGTGGCTCTGCCGCTAGAGAGTGGTGACAGTCATTACCCTCCTCCAGCCCAGCACAGGGTACCATCCAGTCACAACACAGATTGAAGCTCTGAGGCACCAGCACCCAGAGAGTCCCCCAAGGACGTGCTTTTCAGTCACCAGGTCAGGGCCCTGAGAACTGGCTTCTCTGCCCTTCCCAGGGGCTGCAGTCGGGGAGTATCAGCGGAACATGTGCTGTTCTGGCTTCAGAGGGCTGTGATGTGGGAGGCTATGATTTAGTGTTTCTCTATAAACATTTGTGTGGCCTTGTCACCTGGTCACACAAGCACAACAGCATTATGCTGTGGATGTGGGATTTCTAGTTTGTGAAACAGCTGTCACCTTTTGAGTCAAACTGAGGAGGGGACTCAGGCAGACTGTTGTCACTGAGTGGGGAGGGCATAAAGGTGCAGAGCCTGAAGACACACTTCCCTGTGAGATGGCACATGCCCTCTGCTGTGGCCGTGACACACAATAGGCGGCATCCTACACCCACTCTCTGGGGCACTGCAGTCCCTCCCTACCTCTGTCCCTGCTGTGACAGCCAGGCATAAACAGTAGCATACTGAATACTTAGTTGTGTATCTGATTTTTTTTAACTTAGAAATGCATTTGGAAGAAGGTTCTCTGGTACAGAAAGACCACTCATTTTCTTGGTGTCTGTGTGGGCCCCCTGTGGAGAGATATGGCCAGCACCAGCCTCTACAAGACTACCTGATTAGCTTTGGGCCCTATAAACAAGACAAGACGAAGATGCCGTGGGGAGTGCACATCTACAGGACTCTCAAAGTTGTAGTCTTACTCTGCAGAGCGACTGAGTCAACCTGGCATCCTGTAAACTGCAGGTAGCCACACCCAGGTCAGTGCCACTCCCGATGCACAGGGTGTGAGTAAGTGGCTGTCTCTCCAGGTTTCTCATAGAAATGCACTCTCATGCACTAGTGCATTCTGACAGAGTGTGTGGCACACTTGTGACTAAGGGCACTCTTGCCTTTTCCTGTGCACTGTGATGTGAGCAGGCAGAGGGCCATGAGACACTGTGCTGGAGTGGAGGCTGGCTCTCAGCTCACTGAACCTATTTTCTCCTTGCTTTTGCTGGTTTGCAAGCACCCAGAGGGCTGTGATGTACCCTATGAAAGTCTAGTGACACAGCCCGCTATGGAAATACCATGCGCTTGACAAGTCACATGGCCTGCTATGGAAATACTGTGTGGTTGAGACTAGTAAGGCTACTCTGGACACCTGTTCACGGGGCTCCTGGGAGGGTGTGACCTCAGGGAGGATTGAACTTCCCCTAGCTCTATTCTGGGATGGAGAGTCAGGTGTGGCCCTGTCCTTACTGTCCCTTGAGAACCCTGGCAGGAGACGCTTCCCTTTCCCACTGGAGAAGAACCTTTGCACAATGCCTGTGGGCGGAGACACTTACGGCTCCAGAGCGAGTAGGCCAGGCGGCAGTTGATGCGGCGGTATAGCTGCTTGCTGATGGGCCAGAGGGCCAGTGTGCACAGCTGGGTGAAGTTGATAACCAACCCACTCACCACAAAGACGAAGCCAATGAGCAGGTGCACCACGAACTGGGTCTTCAGGTAGGCAAGCAGGCCCATGGTCGCTGCTCAGGGGCGGGTGCACGGTCCTTCACTGAGAACAGCCGTCCTGCAAGCACAGGGCGCAATCAACGGTCAAGTGGATGCAGGGACTTGGCATAGGCTGTGGCCTGGAAAGCACAGTTCTCATTCAGGGCCCTGGGGAGGAGCTGCCCTGTGCCTGGCTCAGAGAGAGGCCCCTCTGGAAAGCTGAGGAACTAACATCATGTCTATGTGCATCTCACACACATCACTCACTACCACCACACACACGCACACGATGGCTTTCTGAGGCTGGACTATTAGCAGGATGGCCAGCTACCAGGCCTAAGGACATATACACAACAGGTCTCGCTCTTGTGATAGAAACTGGACCTCGTGCTGTGTTGGGAGCCTCAGCTCCAGCCAGATCTCCAGATGACCAAAGCCTGTGGCAGCTTAACTGTGACTGTAAGAACATCCCAAACCACTTGGCTAAGTCACCCAGTTCTGGAGAAATTAGTTAAACCAGAAGTAGAAGATAATTGCATTGCCTGAAAGGGCAAAACCAGAACAGGGACAAGAACAACTCTCAGACACTCTGTGCTCCAGGGCCCAGAACAAACACTTCTCACCACAACTTGTCAACGGTCATGAAATCCCAGAGCAGATGTTGTTAGGACTGTGTGTAACAGGTGAGTGACCAACAACAGGAATACTGAATGGCCTGTTCAGGGTCACTCGGGGACCAGCAGGAAGAGATTTTATTGCTGACTTTGAGGCTTAAATCTAAGCTCACATCCCAAGGGCAGTTTCCTCACAGGCAGGGCCTCAGGCCATGTGCAACATAACAGCTCCCTCCCACACAGTACAGGATGGATCTGCATAGACCTCAAGATACGAGGGGTCAGAGTCTCCACAGTCATCCCCTGGCACTAGCCTCACTGTGACAGCTCTGAGCCAGCAGTCCCAGGAAAGGGACAGCCCTCCCATCCCATGCTCATGTCATGTCTCGCCCATTGGTTTTGTGGCTTTCCAAGGAAATGCGCAGGCCCGTGTCACACCTCCAACCCCACAGTCAGGGCCCCAGATTTTCATAATGAACTTCATTGAGGTCTTATACACAGTCACAATGCACTCAATTTTGGGTGGCAAGTTTCAATGGCCAGGCAGCCACCACCACTACACAGAATGAATCATTTAGGCTGGTCCCACCCAGACCCTGGCTGTGCCCATCTCTACTCTGACAGCTTGACTTTTATTCTTTTCCAAGGTGTAGAATGGCAGAATTTGGGCCCAGATGGCTTGGCGTCACACTGCTGAGCCTGGCCCTGCCAGCATGCAACAGCAATTCTAGCGTCCACTTCTAAGTCCTCAGCTGTCCTTTACCTGATGAACCCGGGTTGTCGAGCTGCTGGGGACCAGGGTGAAGGAGCCACACTTGTTTGTGCTCCAGGCTGTAAGGATGGCTTTCTTGGAGCAACCTGCTCTAGCAACCATCCCTGTGCTGCACAGTGGTGGCTTCCTGCTCTACTGTAGGAGTCTAGAAGCAGAGAGCTTGTGCAGGATTCCAGGCGAGCCCACACCCCCCTCCATACCCCATCCCTGTAGTGCACTGCCGCCTACCACATTCACTTCGGATCTCTGGTGTTTCTGGTCCAGCTTCATGGTCAAGGTCCCTGGTCTAATCAGACCTGGCAGGGGCAGATGGACATAGCCAAATGCTAGCTTGGAGATCAGTTCAGGTCCAGAGACCACTACTCTATGTCTTAACCTGACATCTGCCTACCTGCTGGGTTACCCACACATGACTATCTACCACAGTGTCCCACAGGCCGCATGTGCTTGCTGCAGACCGCTGACCTCAATTGTCACTCTCTACTCCCTAAGCACTCCAATGACAGACACAGGGCCTGCTTTCTCAATGCTGGCCACACGCCGTTCCCAGGACTGCTTCCTTACTGCTTTTTTGACTTCAGTGTTGTATACAAGAATGCCACTCAACCTTCACACCAGCTCCTGTCTGCTCTGTTCTTGGCTGCAAAGATTCTGGTCCATCAGAGCAGGTAAGTGTGGGGAAGGGTCTGGACTCAGTGACCAGAGCGTTGTTGGCCCAGTTGTCTTCAAAACAAGTATTTGTTATTTTAAGGCAGGGTCTCACTATGTAGCCCTGGTTAGCCTAGAACTCATAGAGATCCACCTGCCTTTGCCTCCAGTGTTGGAACCGCCATGCCCAGCACAATGCAAGTTTTAAAAAGTTTTGTGTCCTCAGACTATTTCAAGTTGACACCTATATTTCAAACCCAAGTTTAAATATGCAGAGTGTATAGAATCAGGCATGCTATAAATTCTGCCTTTTTAAGGTAAACTTTTAATCTTCTAAATGCAACCATAGACAATGACCAGCCTAGAGATTTGGCGTCTCCATGGCTGTTTCGCAACCTCCCTATGCAGACACTTCCCTGCTTGCTCCCTGGCTGGCTATTTCCACTGCTTTGCTGCAGGATTTTATCAACGAGTGGCACACCAAGAGTCTCTTTGGCTTGAAATTATGCTTGAGAGCTTTTTATTGATTACTGTGACCTATTATCCCAGCAAAACTGTGAACCGTTCCAACCTCATTTGAATACTTCTGGCTCAGAGGTGAGGCATCTCAGAACTCCACACTTCAACTGTCCTAGGATCACCTACTTGTAAAGCTGGGATCCCAGCCCAAGCTTAATCCCTTGGAGAGCAGTGCAGGACATCTACCTGGACCCTGGGGACACCTCACAGCTCTTCTTGGGCCTCTGTCTTTGTTTTTCACTATGATCCTGATCCTGAGATCTGAGGTCTACACAGGCATCTGAAGGGAATACTTCCTCACAGTCACTTTAGGTTCAACATCTTTGGCCAAGAAAACTCCACAGGACTGACAGGCAGTTCACTCACAGAGTGATGTGGGATGTCCCTCTGTATGCTCTGAATACGTTTTATTACCACTGGTTAACAAAGAAGCTGCTTTGGGCCTATGGCAGTGCAGAATAGAGCAAGGTGGGAATTCC
>LOJH01063000.1:0-10012 GCA_001685095.1 Ellobius talpinus
GACCTTTGGAAGAGCAGGCAATGTTCTTAACCACTGAGCCATCTCTCTAGCCCTCCATAAAATATTTTAAAGTGTCAAGGTGGTGACCTACAGTAAGGTTCTGGAACATCTATGTGCAATTTTGTTCCCAGGAGACAGCTGAAAATGTCTGGAGGCAGTTGTAGTGACTGTAACTAGAAGGTGCTTTTCTAGTGGGTTGAGGTCATGAACGTGGCCATACAGAAAACTACCTTCGTCGAAATTATGTTAATGCTGAGGCTGAGAAAGTCTTCTCTGGATACTCATTGAAAAAGTCACTGTGGGAAGGAGATACCAGGAGAGCTTCATTAAAGAGCTGTGCTTTCCACCAGCCTCTTGCATGGGTACATGTAGAGAACCACAGCATAAACAAGATTCTGGAGGAGGAATCAACATTGTTTATTTTGAGGGCAACAAGAAACCCAGTGCAGCTAGAGTGGAAGGCTCAGATATCAGCTATAGGGCTAGGTTACTGCTGTATTGTGGACAACCTCAAATGCCAGCATGAGGATTTCTTGCTTTATTTATTAGACAACAGGGAGCCATTCGCTGGGTGTACTTTAGAGCAAGCAGTGTTTAGTTAGATTAGTCTGGCAGTGGTCTGAGAAGCTATTGTAGTGGAGAAGTTGGGAGACAAGCAGGAGATTATTAAAACAATCCAACCTTGAGGTATGGTGTATTAATTCAAGCAGAACTGTATTTAACTATAATTCCTGTACCACATGTCCTTGTCTAATGCAATTACAGGTTAGGATAGCATCATCCGCAGTAGTAGCATCAAATCATGTCTTCACTCGGTGCATACATGATACTTTCTAGTTTATGTGACATGGGTTACTTAAGCCTTGCAATTTTGCTCATGTGTTTATATAAAGTGTGTTTGATATATTTAAAAATTGTGATTTTTATTTCACCAACAGAAGCAAGAAAGAAGAAGAAAAATGCAACCCATTTACAGACACATTATCTTCTGTAGCTCTAATGTAGATCTCTTTGTTTCTCATTTCTTTGTTCTGTAATGCTACTCTCCTTAAACATTGGGGTTTGTGAATGACAGCAGTCCACAGATTTTTTTGCTTTTTATGTTTACCACCAAGTTTGTTTCCTCTCATCTAGGCAAAATAGTCACCAAGAGTTCACCATTCATGACTCTCAGTGGGAGGTAACGGGAAATGTTGGGAAGTTATTTCAATGCTTGTGAGTCTCATTATTGACCTGGTATCAGTGAAGTATGGGTAACAACTTTTCCTCTTTCATTATCTAGTTTACCACAGCACTATTTGAATAGCCAGCATTCCTTATATCTGTGTAATAAACACTTTGAAACTTAGATTGGACCAGAGGATTAGTCCTTAAAATTGAGAAGGAACAATCTTGAGACTGTTGCTTATAAATTAAATTATTTTATTCATTTGTCATGATTACCTTGTTATAGCCTGTTTCCAGCAGAACAGCAAAAGAAATGGATGAACAATGAATGGATGGAATGAACTCAGTATAGAGTGGCAAAGATTAAACCTTGCTTCTGGTCTTGCCAACTATGAACTTTTATAAAAAACAGAATCAGCTTTTTGTAGTAGAAAGAACATTCCAGGATAATTTTAATATAATCTTATGATAACAGTTAACTTTTGGTTAATCAAATAAACTATAAATTACAGAATATAAAAAGAAGAGTGATTTAAAAATATTTTTATTATTTTTAGTTATGTGTATGAGAGAGCCATGAGTTCAGGGGCTCACAGGGGCCAGGGGCATTGGGTCCCTGCTAGTTAGAGTTGTAGGTAGTTGTAAGTTGCCCAGCATGGATGCTGGGAGCCAAACTCACATGCTCGGCAGGAGCAACACATGCTCTTAACCTCTGAGCACTACCGCCTCTAAAATTAGTTTTAATAAATGAACAAGTGCATGTCATTATATTTATTCAGATCAAACATCTTTTGAATGATCACTTCACAACAAGGATGAAATGCCATCCAGCAGGACCACCACTTAGCAGCTGACTTTAGCACAGTCTTATGCTGGGATAGGCCTTGAACAAAGGAGTGAGAAAGACAGCCCTTACCTAAGGAAAGATTAAAAAAAACTCCTGCATGTTGAAACACCTCACTGAATTAGATCACTTGAGAATTCTGCTGAAACCACCCTCCCATGAGCACAGGATGGATTATGTTTCTTTATATTCCAATCATAAAAGAAGAAAGGTAGAGGGACAGGTCAATGTTATAATCACAGAGAGGGCTGGAGGTGAAAAGAATTGGTAGTATTCTTGGCTATGATCACTCATAGCAATATTGAAGTAGTCAGAAATCAGGTGCCTGTCCCTGAGGGATGCTCTTTCTTTATTGCTATAGGTCAATAAGAAAGTAGAAACTACTGCTTGCTAGGTGTGACCATTTGTCACACATGACCATTTGTTTCCCCAGAATCTTCTTGAAAAGATTAGTAGAGATTTGATTGGCTGCCAATCATCTGTATCCTTAAATTCTATGGTCTTCAAGAGTCAGCTAGTATTAACTGGTTAATGCTTGTCATTGTCATTGTAGGCTCTCCTGTCATTGTAGGCTCTCCTGTCATTGTAGGCCTTGGTGTGAGGAGATGTCACATTATTTTAAAGTTATGTAGTAAACCTCTGACATGCTATCTCAAAATATCTAAAATGGAGGTAAGTGTTACATCAAAATGTTAGCTTCTAATATTCCCAATGGCAGCTGTTTTGTCCTGTGGTCCTCCTATGGAGAACCTGATTTGGGGGCTAGAGTTGTAATAAGACCAGAGTGACAGCTATTTAAGATTGATTTGCTGTCAAGTAGTCATGGAGCACACCTTTAATCCTAGAACTCGGGAGGCAGAGGCAGGCAGATCTCTGTGAATTTGAGGTCCAGGACAACCAGGGCTGTTAAACACAGAAACCCTGTCTCAAAAAGTTAAAAAAAATTAATTTGATCATCCATAAGCTTAAATACTTTGTTTTAAAGAAAGAATTTTCTTTCAGAAATCATGATAGAATTATTTATTCTTAAACAAAAGCTAAGTTTTCACCCTGGGAAAATAGTTACTACTAGAAACAAAAAGAATATTGGTTTGAAGTGTGTCTTAGATTTTGGTCTGGACTAGAGAATAATGTAAATGTGGGATAGATTATGCTGTGTGATTAAGCAAGACAACCTGAGAATTCTACATATGACATTTAGAAGGGAAAGCTGATGGAAATGACTTAGGCCTCAGTGTTAGTGGGGAATAGTAGAATTAATAAAGAAGAGGGCGGTAACAAATGTACTAGATAAGGACCAGTGCAATCAATATTTCAGTCCATGGTGACAGGAAGCCATTGCACTGGGAATGACTTAGTGCATGATGTTGGGAGTGTGATTGTACGTGTGTGTGTGTGTGTGTGTGTGTTTGTGTGTGTGTACATTGTTTGCATCTTGATGGCTGAACCAGGAAGTTGAGAAGGGAACTTAAAGCAGGGCCAGCTGTCACCTTCCAAGGCCTGCTTCCAGTGATCCTTCACTACCAGGGAAAATTTATGCCCTAAAGTTTCCAGAATTTTCCCAAATAGCAAGACAAGCAGGAGGCCAAGTATGAAAAAATGAGCTTGTGAGACATTCTAGACATCAACTGTAACAAATAGTGAAAACTAAGAAATATTGACAGTAAAATGACCACTACATATTTCTCTTAGTGGTTTTTGTAATTTAGTCTTAACTCACTCTCTTCCACACAGCAAAAACAGGTGTAACCAAGTTGAGTTACTGATGCTGGGAAGCTAGGGGAAGAAGGACTATTTTCCTTTGGTCTCCAGAAAGAAAACAGGCATTGTAGACTCAGGAGTGCAGTCTAATCCAGTTGTTTGCTTTTTTGTTTTCTGTGATAAAACAGTGATCAAAGGCAATTTAGGGGAGCAGAGAGTTTGTCTGACTCACACTCATGATATATCATTGAGGAAATTTAAGGCAAGAACTCAGGCAAAAACTGAAGTGGTAACCATGGAGGAAAGTTGCTTACTGGTTTGCACCCTTGATTCCCCAGCTATCTTCCCAGGCCCCCTTGTGTAGGGGGTGTTACTATCCACAGTAGGCTGGGCTCTCCTATGTCAATTAATAATTATGAAAACTCCCCACAGAGACATCCACCATCCAATCTGATTGTGATAATTCCACAATTCAGACTACTTCAGATAACCCTTGGCTGGGTCAAGTTGACAGCTGTAGCTAACTAGGAGATGATGATTCTAAATAAGCAGTCTCAGTAGTATTGTGAGATGCTCACTGGGTTTCCACTGTACCCAGGATACTTTATCTTCTGTACTGTTCTATTACTGATTAGAAGATTAGACATTAGACGTAATCCCAAGAAGTAAGAGGACAATGGGAATGGAAAAGGATGAGGACCAGAGCCTCAAATTCAGGCATTTGAGTGTTTTTTTTAAATCCTCTTAAAATTTTATGTAGATCAAGTCAGATTAAATCAAAGCCAGGCATAACCTTGAGGAGAAAAGAAAACATTTGAAAAACAGCAAGGAAGCAGGAAGACTTCTGAAGACAAAAGGAGGCAGGTTAAGATCTCAGGCATCCATGGAAATCCCTTTGAAGGATTTGCATCACACTTCCTGTTTTTACTTAGCACCATCTGGCAAAACTACATCTTCTCCCTGGAGGCCTGGGACCTTTTCTCAGTCTTAGTTTTACTGCTCTCTCAATATATCTCTGATTAGCAAAGTCCCCAGCACAGATGGTGCTCAAGTCATTCTCTTACATGGAGATGTCAAACAGTGGTTCAGAGGAATAGGGGTGTGGAGACCATCCAGATCAATGTCACTGAAGCGCTTTCTTTTTCTTCTAAAGAAAAGATTTAATTGTGTGTATCTGTGTGTTTATGCATTTGTGTTTGTGTTGTGCACCTGAGTACACATCCCCAAAGAGACCAGAAAAAGGCACCAGTACCTTTAACTCTTGATGAAATTACAAGCAGTTGTGAGCTATTTGATGTGGGTGCTGGAACCAAACCCCCATCCTCTGTCCTTTGAAAGATCAGTGAGTCCTCTTTACCATTGTGCCATCTCTCCAGCCCCATGTACTGCATTTCTAAAAGAACTCTGAACACTATGGTGGGATTTAGGAGGATCATCTTAAATGTGCATTGTCTATTTAAGTATCTTTATAGGTCTGTCATTTAATGAGTCCCAGTTTCAAGGAGATTCCCCCAAATACAATGTCAATCTTCAGATGACGAAAAGTCTTCTGGAATGAAAAAAAAGTAAAACTTTATGTTAAGGTCTGGAAATTTTAAACAACTGAGCTTAATTTTTTTATCTGTGAAATAAAATGATTCAAATAAATGATTTTGTAATGCTTCTAGTTCAAAGATTTCATACTTTGTTAATGTTAATTATGCAGAATATATTAACATTGAGTGCAATTAAACTCAAGGCCATTTAAAGATTCTAGTGATAGGAGTGATCTTTGACCAGTTATGTAGCACATGTCCATCATCCTGTATGTCTGGAGGCACAGGAAGGAGGACCACTGAGATTTTAGGGCTAGTTCAGTCTACATCGTGAGTTCTCAGCCAGCCAGTACCACAAAGTGAGAACCTATCTCAACATTCTCCTCTGAAATAAAGGCTAATCTTTGTCGTTAAATATCATAAAAAATAGTTGGCAAACAGGGTTGAAGATTGTGATAGATAGCTTTCAGTGTCAAATTCATGTACTCTAGAATTGTCTAGGAAGAAAAGTACTAATGAGTTGTTGTTTGTATTGGATTGACCTGTGGGCATGTCTATGGGGAAGAGTTTTACCTACACTGGGCTGGGTCTTCCAACATCACTCATGATAATTCCCCATAGACATGCCCAAATGTCAATCCTGAACTGTGTAAGAGTGGAGAAATCAATACGAGCACAAGTAAGCACTCAACTGAGCATGTATAAATTTCCTTTTCTCTGCTTTTGGTGGTGGGTGGGATGTGACAAGCTGTTTGGAATTCCTTTTTGATTTTTCACAATGATGGACTGTAACTTGAATAGTTTGAATAAGGATGGCCCCCATAGGCTCATATATTTGAATGTATAGTCACCAGGGACTGAAACTATTAGAAAGGATTAAAAGAATTAAGAAGTATGGGCTTGTTGGAGGAAGTATGTTACTGGGGGTGGGCTTTGAGGCCTCAAAAGTCCATGCCAAGCCCAGTCCCTCTCATTCTGCCTATGATCATTATGTAGAGCTCTCAGTTACTACTCCAGTGCCTGCACACCACCATACTCCCCACCATAATGATAATGGGTGAAATCTCAGAAACTGTAAGCCAGGCCCCAATTAAGTGTCTTCCTTTTAAAATTTCCTTTGATCATGGTGTCTCTTCATGGCAATAGAACTCTGACTAAGACAGTAATCTAGAACTGCAAACTGAAACAAACCCCTTTAGCCTTTAAGTAGCTCTTTGTCAGAGTGTTTAAATCACAGCATCAGACATTTAACTAAAACAAGGACTAACTTAAAAAATTGGGTTCCATTCCATAAGCTCAACACACAACAAAACCTAGGCAACTATTTAAAAACAAGTTAACATATCATGAAAATTTAGTCTTATTATTTTAGAGAATTTCTTACCCTGCCACTGATTTTGACCCACACAGTTCTTGGAATTATGTAAGGGTTGGCTGAAATAGAACTTGATATGCAATTATCCATTTATGTAAGTTAAGCGTACAAAATTTATGGTCCTTGTCTGCAGGCTTCTTTTGATCCTGTGACACCCTGCTGCACTTTTGCCATCAGTGGGATTTAAGAAACTTTCTCAAGGTTGCCCCTGTCTATTTGTGACACCTGCCACATACACAGAAGCATTCTCTGGAATTCTTTGGTGTGACTGTGTGCCCTCCTGTGCCAATGTGCTCTAAACCCTGAATCTGTCTCTTCTCCATTCCCCTCACCCCCAGTAACTATCCTTAGTCTATAGTGGATTGTTTTCAAGTTTCATCAAAGGTATCTCTTTGTCTACCTTCCCTATGAAGAAGCAAACTGCAACAGCTTTAATTCAAAAGAACGGAAGAGGAATTTTGTGAAAAATGTTACTGCCTTAAATAACGTGATATGAT
This sequence comes from Ellobius talpinus, assembly GCA_001685095.1. NCBI lineage: Eukaryota > Metazoa > Chordata > Mammalia > Rodentia > Cricetidae > Ellobius > Ellobius talpinus. The sequence continues at coordinate 7,120 of LOJH01063000.1, forward strand.
TATGGCTAAAAGACACAGCAGAAAGTATAAGAAAAGATTTTCTGTAGTTGACTAACTTTCAGATACACAACTTGCCTCATAGCCTTTATCTACTAAGGTTCTCTTCTGAACTTTATTCTGTGTGTTTGTCTGGTGGCATTGAATATATCACCAATGTATAAAGAGTGCATTTTGACAGTGCCTAATTGTAATGTGTGGAGTTTTGCAAGGCTTTTGGAGGCTATCATTTGGAAAACTTGAGATAGCTGAAGCAATTGTCAACTGTTTTGAGAAAAGCTCAATGATGCTATTCTGTGTTCCACAGATTGACAGAAAATTAAGGATGACCTTTTTGGGGAGGCACTGAGCTGCTGAATGAGGGCCAATGGCTTATGCAGCAGTAGAGGTAGGACTCTTCACCTGTGACTTGTTGATCAGGGGAGGAGGCATAGGTGGAGAACTGCAGGTGAAGGAAGAGCCTTGCTGTGGTGCTTATTGGCTGAAGCAAGGCCATGGAACTACATGTTGGGCTCTCTACATATGCTTCTCCAAGTATTGTGATTGCCCTGAGGGATCTTACAATATTTTGCTTGTTTCAGAGTGTGGTAGATGAGTAAGTCTGAATGTTCAAAGGGAGGTTGGTAAAAAGTGGTCAGGGGCATGAAATTCCTTAAAAACTAAGTGTGTTTTCTCAAGATGTAAAAGGTCAGAACTTCTAAAGTTTTAAAAATTAGCATATATTAATTGTTTCAAACAAGGGGTTTCCTTATGAAATGCCCATACATGTGATACAGGCACTTAGGTTACGTTCACCATCCTCATTGCCTTCTTACTCCTCCTTTGCTCCTTCCTCTGTTCCCTTTCTTATTCCCAAAGGTCCTAGTCTACTTTTATGTTTTTTACAATAGAAATTTCACATAAGTGAAAGTATGTGATAATTGTCTAAGCCTGGATTATTACATGTTCATAGTTATGTCTAGTTCCACTTATTTTCATGCAAGCGGCAAAGTATTATCCCTTATGACGGAGTACTATTCCATTGCATCTGTTTGTTAATACTCCTTAGGCCACATTCAGCTATTGTGAAGAGTACCACAGCAAATACAGTTGTGCAGGGGTTTCTCTAATAAGAGGACTAAGTTTTCTCCCTGTGTATACTGAGGTGTAGTCTAGCTGGATCATATTCAAGTTTTGTTTTGAGAAACATCCATATTGATTTTCACAGTGACCACACTTAAATTTTCTTCTCCAGTGCAAAAAGCGTATATGCATTCTGTCAACCCCACTTATAGCCAACCAACCAACATTTATTGTTGTTTTCTTGATGATGGTCATTCTCACTGGAATAAGATGGATTCACTGTGCAGATTTCATTTGTATTTTTCTAGTGGCTAAGAACAGAACTTGCCATGTAACTGTCCAGATGAAAGCCGAAGCAGTGTGAAACCAGAGGAAGCATCCATTTGGCCCTGTACCTGGAGATATGGATAGCAAAAAAGCTCCCTTCTAAATATTCTCTAAATTAATCTCAAGGCAGCTGTGTCAAAGGTTGGTAGGGACAAGGTTCATGTGCCAGAAATTAAACTAACAAGTCAATCTGTGCTCAGGACACGTTTGTTACAACTTAAAATGTCCATGGAAAATGACTGCTTTATGTTTGTTACTACTGTTTTAGTTTTAATTTCATAACTTTAGTGAGTTTTTTGGAAGCTTCTAATCTCTTTTGCTGGTCCAGTCCCTTTGAAAATTCCATGTTACTTCAACTGAACTCTGGAATAAATGTCTCCTCTCAAACTTGGTGAATAAAAGGGAATTCAATACCTTTAGGGTCAGTGTGAGGATGTAGCTGTTCTGTACATCAATGGCTAGAAAAAGTGGTAGGCTAAGGGTTCACTTGAACCATTCTTCAACTAGATATAAGGTGTCCTAAGTGCCCATATATCATATTTTATGTGTAGGCAGAAATAGTTGTGGTTCGGTTAGCTAGAAGAGATTTCATAGATTAGTTTTGACTTGAACTATAGCTTGAAAAGTGAGTAAAATTCAGGAAAGCATATTCAGGCATGTTGATGTATAGGTACATATGTGTCTATATAGATTAGCTTCAATACTGAACTTCCTAAACCCATAATTTCCCAGAAACAAAGCTGTGTTTCCCTATACTGTGTTCTCTGTCATGGCTGTGTGAATGGGGAAAGATGGGGATGTTACAGTCAAAGTTCTCATTGTTATAAAGTAAATTGATGGTGAAGTTAATGGAATATGTGGGATATTCTACAGCACTGAAGTTTTAAGAAACCTGAAACTTAGATGAATCATGTTTTTTTTCATCTCCATGATCAACTTATAAATATTAGCACTCAACAAATTACTGCACTTTAGCCTGTAGTTAAAGTAACTTTGACCTAATCATTTATACTTTTGAAGGAGCAAGGTGGCAAAAATAGGAAAATCTGACTAGTGTCTCACAAATATGTATACTTTTGAATTATTGTACTGAGATATGGGTCCTCAAACTTCAGCCATAATAATACTTCGTATGGAGGCAGTGACTTTCACTCTAGAAACTGAATCCTAGACCCTATATTATTAGTCAATACTGTGACCCTGAGTATGGCACTCCATTTCTCTTAGTATTTCCTCATTTTCACTCTTCCTCATTATCTCAAGTCTTCCTCTAAGAATCATGTGCACTCTACTTTCTGAAAGTTGGTAGTCTGATGAGAAATTGTAACTGGGCATTATGGCTCAAGACTCTAATTCTTGTATTTGGGAGTTGAGGGCAGGAGTACAATGAGTTTAGGGCCATCCACAGCTATGTGATAAATTCAACTCCTTCAAAGACTCCAGAAGGATATAGTATTACCTAAGTAAACAGGAGGTGCATTGTAAGCAACTTCCAAAACTCTAGAAT
>LOJH01063001.1:0-10783 GCA_001685095.1 Ellobius talpinus
AGGTGTCCAAGGAGATGTCCCCAACTTGTTCCTTGAGCAGCTGAGGAGAGGGCGTGTCAACTGGCCCCATCCTATAGCCACACTGATGAATACCTTGCATATCAACCTTTTTTTACATTTCAATCTGATTCATCTTTCTGTCCCCTAATATCTGCCCTCTGCCCTTACAACCCCCACAAATAAAATAAAATTTAAAAGAAAATTTAACAAGACAGAGAATAGAAAAGAGAAATTAAAGAAAAAATATCTTACCATGGAGGCTGTAGTGTGATGCAGTGAATCACAGGGTATGCCCTTTTCCCCATATACATTTACTCGCAAGTGTTCGTTCCAAAGAGTCTGATTGAAGGTGTCTGGTTCCTGCTGTCATGAACACTGGGCCTTTACTAAGTCTCTTCTTAGATATCTTGCTGTTGCCATGTGTCTGGGAGATACTGAGTCACGGAGTATTCCAATTCTTTATTCTGGTTTTGAGCTTGATCATTTTCAGGGGTGTTCAGTCCACCAGCTCTTCCCTGGCTCCATCACCAGGATGAGCTCTCAAGCACTGCCTAGGGTAGTTCACTCCATGTAGGTAGCACACTTTTAAATATATTCTACACATTGTAAGAAAAATAATTTACTATTCTACTCTATTCTAATAAATACGTAGAAACTTTTTGTTAGTATTTTTTTAACAGCAGGATATTTTGCTTTCATTATTAGAATTGGTTCTCTCATCCTACTTGACATATAGACTCTGGTCTAATAAAAATTGTGCTTCTAATGGAATGGAACCTAGAGCCTAATGCATGCTAGTAAAATTAGTATTTACCACTGAACTATAGTTCCAGCTCAAGATCCTTTGTCTTAGTACTTTAGGAATGAACTTCAGGAACTCTTTTGAACCCTGGTTTGCTTCCTCAAGTCTTGCTCTCTTTGTTCTGGGCTGCATGTTCAATTATCTGCCAATGTCTGATGAAAAGCATGTGATCAGCTAGATGATGGAATTGCTTACAGATAAGCAAACACAGAGAATCCTAGCAATCATGGCAAATGATCCCTGAGGGTTAAAAAGTGCCAAGGTTAGGTGAAGTCTTGTTGGTAATTGGATCCATACGTAGAATTCAGAGTCCCAACCCAGACTTTACACTCCTGTGCATATCACATGATATTCAGGTCTTACGCTCCTTTTATCTCACCATATTCCATTTACCACATTCTACAGTGATTCTTTTCTTACATTTCTAGTTTTTCATTTTTGCCTTATTTCTTTATTTTAATTGAAACTATTAGGAGAGAAGAGTCCCGAGATAAGGCATCAGAATCACAGACCCATTCATTCACACATTCAGGAGTCCCATAAATGTCCTAAACTGAAAACTACAATATATCAATACATACACAGTGGACATGGTTCTGAAGCAAGTAAGACTTGTCTTGCTGTTTCAGTCTCTAAGAGTTCATATGAGCTTTGCACAGTTGATTTAGAGGACTTTGTTCTCCTGGTATCTTTCATTTCTTTGCCTCCTACACTGTCATGTTTCCTGATCTCTAGGGGGAGGGGTTTTATGGAGACATGTCATTTAGAACTAAGTATTCCAAGGTTACTCTCTGCTTAATGTCTGGATGTGGGTTTCTGTGTGTTCCAATCTGCTGCAGAAGGGAACCTGTCTGATGATGGCTGATTAACAATCTGAGTATAGCAAAATATCATTAGGGGTGATTGTATTGCTACTTAAACACAAACAACAACAAAAAAACAAACAAAAAGACCAATTGTATTTGGTTGTGCCCTAGATTTTTGAGATATGTGCTATCTGGTTCTTGACCACCCTGGAAATGTTGGGTATGGATTGTTTCTTTTGATGTGGGCCTTAATTCAAATCAGACATTGTTTGCTTACTCCTACAAATGTTTCTCCATTGCTCTAGAATATTTTGCATTTTGCAGGCAGGATAGCTTGTATATCAGTTTTATGCTTGGTCTGGTGTTTGCCTCTCACTGTTGGTAGCCTGAAGAGTACCATCTTGTACCAAAAACTCTAGAGCAGGAGGGTGAATGTTCCACTTTACCATGTTCAATGAGCTGTGCATGGGTACTCATTAGCAATGGATCCTTGTTATAGCTTTTGGAGAGTAAACTATTAGCAATGAACTGAGTTGTTTTGGAATTCTATGTGACCCCCTTAGCTAACAAGTCAATTGGATATAACCTATTCCTGGTAGTGGCACCTTCATTTGATGAGAATAGATGGCTAACTGGTGATCCATCTCCTTTATTATCTGGGTACTTCATTAGTATCGCCTTCATATAATTTAATAAGTTCCTGCTTTACTAGGTTTCACTATTATTCTTCAAGTGCTCCTCAATTCTTTCTATCTCTACCTGTATTCCCTCCTTCAATTCCATCTACCCTACTGCTCCCCACAAAAACCTCCAACGCCCCCCCATTCTTTTTCCTCTATCCACCTATAGAATCTATTTCATTTTATATCTAACAGGAAAAGAGAGAGTTCTCCTTTAGTCCCTTCCTTTATTCCTAACATTTGTGGGTCTAAAGATTGTAGCTTGGCTGCCATTTACCTAATTGCTAATATCCGAGAGTACATACCATATTTATCTTTCTTTGTCTGGGTTACCTCACTCAGGATGACTTTTTTTCTAGATCCATGTATTTTCCTGCATATTTAACCATTTTAAAAATTAAGAAATAATTGTATAAGTGTACCACATTTCTTTATCCATTCTTCTGTTGGGGTTTATCTAGCTTTGCAATTTATAGCTATTATGATAGAATAATAGTGAAGACTAGAGAAGCAATGAACATGGTTGAGGAAGTATCACTGTGCAGGATCAAGCATCCTTTATGTATATGCCCAAAAAGTGGTACGAGGGATCTCCATCTTCCTAAGTAACTGCCTCATTGATTTCCATAGTGATTATACAAGTTTTCACTCCCACCAGTAATTAAGGAATGTTCCCCTTGCTACATATTCTCTCTGACATGAGCTATCACTTGTTTTACTGAATGAACATGGCCATTCTGAGAGTGTAAAATGGAATCTTGAAGTAGTTTTGACATGCATATCCCTGATGGTTAAGGAAGTTCCACAGTACTTTCAGTGTTTCTTAGCCATTTGACTTTCCACTATTGAGAATTATCTGTTTAGATCTGTACCCAATTTTTAATTAAATTATTTGGTTTTTTGACATGAAGTTTCTTAATTCTTTAGATATTTTTATACTAGTCCTCCATCAGATGTGGAGCTGTTGAAAATATTTTCTAATTCTGTAAACCACCACTGTGTTTGGATGATGGTTTCCTTTACCTTATAAAAGCATTTCAGATTAATGAGATCCTACTTTTTGATGTTGACCTTAATGCCTTCAATTGTTCTGTTAAGAAGGTAGTATCCCATGACAATGTTTTCAAGGCTATTATGTTCAGTGTATCAGGTTTTCAATAACATCTTTGATCCACTTGAAGTTCAGTTTTGTGCAGGGTAGTAAGTAGAGATCTGTTAACATCCTTCTACATGAAAACACCTAATTTTATCAGCACAATTTGTTAAAGATGCTGTCTTATTTTCCAGCATACATTTCTGGTTTCTTTCCAAATATCAGATGTCAATAAGTTTGTTGGTATATGTCTGGGTTTTTTAATTTTATTAGATTGATCAATGTGTCTGTTTTTATGTCAGTATCATGTTATTTTTTTCTATATCTCTGTAGTACACCTTGATATCAGAAATAGTGATGCCACCAAGAGGTCTTTACTTGTTCAAGGTTGTTTTAGCTATCCTATGTGTTTCATTTTTCCATATGAAATTATGAAGTGTAGAATTGTCTTTCAAGATCTTTAAAGAATTGTGGTGAGATTTTGATGGTGATCACATGTTATCTGTATGTTTCTTTCTGTAGGATGGCAATTTTGGCTTGAAATTTATTTTGCTCTATGTTAAAATGGCTATGCCAACTTGTTTCTTAGGTTCTTCACTGCTTGGAATATCTATTTCCAACCCTTACCCTGTGATATTATGTATCCTTGTTGTTGGGTTGTGTTTTTTTAGATGCAACAGAAAAATGGCTATTTTTTTAACATTCTATTAGTACATTCTTTTTACTTGGGAATTGAGACCACTGGTATTGAGGGATGTTAGTATCCAATGATTGTTGATTCCTGTTATTTTATTGTGATTCATGTTGCTGTTGGTAGTGGTCATGGTAGTGGTGTTGGTGTTAGTGGTGGTGGTGGTGTGCGTTTGAGTGTGTGTCTGTTTCCCCTCCTTTGATTTTGTTGGTCTGGGATTTTTCCCCCTCTATTTTCATGATTATAACTAACTTCCTTAGGTTGGTGTTTTCCTTCTAGCACCCACTGTAGAGCTGGATTTGTAGATTAAACATTGCTTATATTTTACTTCAACATAGAATTTTTTTTTCTTTTTTCTCCATCCATGGTGACTGAAAGTTTTGCAGAGTAGTCTTGGCTGACATCTGTTGTCTCTTATCTCTTGGAGGTTATCACACCTCTAACCTCCTAGATGGTTTATGCCAGAGGGTTTATAGATTTAACAGTTTACTTTACTGATTCATCCATTTTTTTGTTATATCATCAGTGTCTTCCTTCTCTTTTATTCTGTTAGTGAAGCTTGCCTCTTTAGTGCCTACATGCACGACCAAATTTTTGATTTCCAGAATGCACTCACTTTGTGTTTCTTTCATCAATTACACTTCCATCTTCAGGTCTTAACAGTTTTATTCATTTCCTTGTGCTATTTGTTTTTGTTTTACTATATTTCATTAGAGGATTTTTAAATTACCTTCACTTGTTTGTTTGTGTTTTTCTCAATTTCCTTAAGGGCTTTATAAATTTCATCTTTAAGAATGTCTGTTGTCTTCATATAAACTGTTTTAAGCCTTTTATTGAGTTTTAGATATTTTGGAATATTCTGAACAGGTTGTGGTAGGGTTGTTGAGATTTAGTAGAGACATATTGTCCTGGTAGTAGTGATTGTGTTTTTATGCTAGAATCTAGGCAAGTGGGATTTGGATGAATGTATGTCTTGATATTGATATGTGATTTTGGGTCTATTGGCTGGGTGTTTCTTTTCTCATTTTCACTTTCTCCCTGGGTGTTAGGAGAATGAGGTGACTGTTTATTGCCTGGTAGAAAATTTTCTATAGATCTGCTTCCTAGGCTTTCTTAACTATTGTATATCCAGAGTGTGACTGGTGGTTGTAGGCTGGATAATGAGGTGAATTGAGGCATGAAAGGTTGGAGGGGAAGATCTTTGTTATCTGTTGGAGAGGGGGATGCGCCAGGAAAGATGAACGAGCAGAGCAAATCGTCTGCTACCTGTCTGACAATCAGGATTGGGTGATTGGAACTGGAGAAATAGAAGGATTGGTAAATATCTCTCATCATCCCACCTGCTTCCCCTGCAGGCATGGCTGGTAGGATAGTAGGGGTGCTTGCTGTAGTTGGACACTGGGAGAAAGCACTGAATAAGGAAAGGGAGGTTATAAGGGGAAATTCTTTGTTATCCTCGGAAGATGGCGGTGGGTGGCAGGAGACAATGCCACAGTGTACTACTGCAGAGCTTGGGGGGTTAGGAGTTTAGACTGGGGAATTGTAACACAGAGAGAGATGAAGATGGGCATTTAGTCTACCTAGTTCCTGTGGCCTGTCCTAGATCCGGGGATTCCTACAATAGTTGAGGTCTGGGATCAAACAGAGAGGAGGGGTAGATAGCCGAGGGGATGTCTGCTGGATCACCAGTAGATGGAAACGGGCTGGGAAGTCTGATATAGGTGTTCTGCTGCAGAGCTCATGATGGGAATGAGGAATTTAATTTAGAGGGAAGAAGGAGATACTAAGGTCTTCTGTTGGCTTGCCTGTTTTCCTGGTGTGCGCTCAGCTCTCATGGTCCCAGTGACTGTTTACAGTTATTCCTAATAAGCATGAATTATACATGAAAGAGACTGGGGTAGTTTAAAGGCCACCTTCAGATATCTGAGTTCCACACACATTCTCTGCAACAAAGAAAAATAAATTGCTGGTTAAACATGAAAGATAATATGAGGGCCACTTAGTGTCCCCACCTTTGTTCTATTTTCTAACTAATAAGTAGGGGAAGTTCTAGCACACCCTTCCCTTCAAGATTTTCAGGTCTCTACCTCTAGACACCTTTTCATTTTCCCAGAATTCCCTTTCCCAATCTTTTACAATGTTTGCTTTTGTCTAAGTGCTGAAATTTGGGAATTCTCTATACTTTCAAAGAACCCCTTTGGTATTTCTTCTACAGTCACAGAAACTTCCTGTTTGAATCTATAAATATTCTTTGGAGCAGCCTCACACCATATCCATTGTAGCTTCTTTACATACATGTGAGTCTTCCCTGACCCACCTGAGAACAAGACACAAAATGTTTGTGCATTTGCTAATCACCCTTATATTCATCATTGTTAGGTGCATTTATCACCAGCTACTGCAGGCCTTGACACAATTACAGTTTATTCTGAAACTGTTGCTGTCTTCTGTAATTTCAATTGTGCAATAACAGTTATGAATCTCCCTGTTATCATACATTTTCATACAATGTGTACATGTAATCTTGTGATTGCACCTCAGTCTTACGGGCACGCATATTTGTGGATGGTCAAATAGATGACTTTTCATTTAGTTACATAGTTTTGATATAGAGAATATATACTGGGACATGCTTCATAACTAAATCTATCATTTCATGAGGACTACAGACACCTAAAATCCCACCTTGCTAACTACACATAATTATCTTATTTTCACCTCAGAACAAGTTCAACTAGACTAAAAGCATTTTTTAAAAAGAAAACTTTACAGTTTGCACAAGGTCAGAGTCACAAATGTCCAACCAAGGCTACTAAGAAAAAGCACGCCAATTCTTCACTTGCCAGTATACTGTGGATATGTGTCTCAAAGTTGTCATTGGGCACTGCTCACCGCCCCCCCTATCTGTTTGAGCTTTTGCTCTTGTGTCCTTGGACCTTTGTGTTGACATGGTAAGTTATTCAGCTTTTTATGCTTCATGAATCCTGTGGGAGAAGAAGAAAATAAAAGAAGAAAATTAGAAGAAGAAACTAAAAGAAACAGCATGGAAAAGTTAGAAGTAGGGCAGGATTATTAGAGTAGAAACAACACAATAAAGAACACTTGAAATGAAGAGCATTACCCTGTCTGTGTGAAGTTATTATAGAAATCCTCTTTACCCCCTTGGCTCCTGAGAAGTATTTCACCATTGGAACCCTAGGTAGAGGTTGGAACCAGTCTCAAAGCCCCTACATATCATAATAAAATATAAACAGTTTTCCGTAATTCAATCAGCAAACATCTCTTACGATGCAGATGAATAAGATAGAGATCATGAGTTTTCAAGTCATTACAAGTTGCCACAATATAGTGAGAGAACAATCACAACCTCAAACTAAACAAGAACTTCCTCAACATGTTTTTATTTTTGTAACTGCACAGCATGTGATTGACATTCAACTAGTTTTCACTAGACTGAGCAGAGGTGAGCTCCAGAATGAATATTCAGCTCTGATTTTGTCAATAACAGATGTCAAACTGATACAGTGAAGTACATTTCAAATCTTTGTTTATATCTTGAACATATCTTACTGGGCAGAACAAGTCACATTTGGTAGTAAACAAAATCACTTGCATTAGTTATTTATCTTGATGTTGCAACAAAACCCTTGTCAGAAGGATCTGAAGGAGGAGAGGTTTATTCTGCTCACAGAGTGAGGGTGCAGGTTAACATGATAAGGAAAACATGAAGAAGCAGAGAGGTGAATGCTGATGCTCAACTCACTTTCTCATTTTTGTTCTGAGCAGGACCCCAGCTCGTGGGTTGATGCTACTGATACTCAAAGTACAGCTTTACATCTCAATTGAAACAATGGTAAAACTCTTTCAAAAACCTTCTCAGACACATTTTCCGTGATGATTCTAAATCTTATCAAGTTAGCAATCAAAATGAGCAATAAAATAACAATTTTGGAACACCAGTACCTCTATGATATTCCCATAGTTAATGAATGAATTGTAGAAAACATTTCAATAATGACCATAAAAATTCATTGCATGTGATTCAAATAAGAAAAATATGAAGAAAAATTTTTAATAAAAAAATAAGAGTTACTTTTCTCTAAGGGAGACAGCATCAGAGCTGACACCACAGGACTACGAGTGGAGACCCATGATAGAACACAGGTACAAAACAGCACATTGGGGAGAGCCCCTTGAAGGGATGCTGCATTCATGACTTTTATGTTGTGTTGACCAAATATCTAACAGGAATGACCTAAGGGTAGAAAGAGGTATGTTTTCTCATTGTTTCAGAGTGTTTATTCCGTGACTGAAGAGAGGTTATGAAGAACTAGAATGGCCCACATCATGTTGGGTCAGGAGGCAGGGAGTGAATGCCAGACCTTAGCTGCTTCTCCCCAGTTTCCCTCTATGAAACACATGGCATTTTCTCCTCTCAAATCCAAGATGAATCATCTCCTCTTAGTTCATACATTTTAGAAATATTCTCACTGATCCAGGTAAAGGTTTACCCCACAAATCTTTGTGTTTTTAAATCTGGTCATGTTGACAGCAGAAACTAACCACACATATGGTCATCACTGCATAGTACTTGTTCCCAGACATGTGAAGAAAAAGGAGTCAGAATGTGCTGTTTCCTTATGAACAACTTATTCCTTCACATGACAAGTTTTCTTTTTATTCTAAAAGATAACATAAAACTGAGAGTTATTTAAGTTGATTTTTAAGTTATGTTTTATAAAAATCACCCTGTTAACTTATATCATTTACTTATATATTTTGAGCAAAGGAATGAGTTAATTGATAGACTTCTCCCCCTCCACAGTCCTTTCACAGAAGTTGCTGTATCACTTCCTTTCTCAATTCTTTATTCTTTATGAGCCAGGGTTAATAACATTAGCTAATTAATCTGCTTCTGAGATGAATAAATAAAAATATATATATTTAGAAATTTAATATATAATGACAAAGAGAAAGGTTGAGGAACCAAACTTACCTGTAACAGCAGACACAGGACTGGCTCAGTCTGTGTCATTGGTTTTAACCATGCTCCAGATAAGCTTTTTTTTTCTTTCAGAACTACCCATGCAGTATGACAAGACCATAAACCTCCTTCAAGTGTGAGCTTGGCTTATCTAACCAGCACCCTTTTAAGGTGGTAGCTATTTGGTGAAAACAGGTTTGAGAGAATAGAGGAGCAAAGAGCAAAGGCTTTAGCTTAGTCCTCTACTGCCATCTGTGTTCTGGAAGTAGACAAAATGCCCTAGCAGTGCTCCAAGTTGATGGATGCAATGTTCAAGGCAGTTGCTGAGGAGTTGAAAAAGGAAAGAGGCAGAGCGGCTGGAATCTTACACTGAGATTCATGTTTTTTCACATAATGTGAAGCTTTTCTCTGGGAAGAAATCCAGAGGCTTTGAAAGAATATAAGAGGAAAGAAACACTGAAGGAATCTGGGCTATAAAATATAAATTTATTAAATCACATTTTGGAGAAACTTTTTGAATAGTCAGTTAGTCCTTTCATAGCAGAAAGGGCATTGCTAGGCTGGGAGAAAGCTCAGTTGGTAAAGTGCTTGTTTTGTAAGCTTGAGAACTTGAACTTGGTTTCCAGAACCCAAGTGAAAACATCAAGCATGGTAGTAGAATGGGGACTCAGAGACAGGTGGATTTCCAGGTAGCCTAATCTAGTTATTGAACCTCAGAACAATGAGATTGTCTCAGAAAACAGAAGTTTCTGTATCTGACAAACAATTCTGGAGTTTGACTGCTGGATTCTACAAATACATGCATATATACACGTGTGTTTCCGTATATGTCAGAGTTCCCATGCACAAACACACACACACACAGACACACAGATAAATAAACAGACACACACAGAGAGACTCACAAACAAATAGATATACACACACAGACACACATACACACACAATGTCAGGAGAGGGACGGTGGAATACTGTTTGAACTGTCAGTAATGATTCTCTTTCTCATGGATTATAGTTGAACTTTGACAGTCTTTTTAGAGTCGAGAAGAATTTTTATTTATTCAGATAAAGTAAAGACATCCTACAATGGTATTACCAAATTTCTGAGAGCTAGTAACTAATCTATGAAACTAAAGATTTTAAGTCTTGTTTCCAACTGTATTAATTAGCGATTGTGAATAATGGTTTGCATCAATGTTGTGAAACAGATATCTATAATTACAGCAAATATCAGTAAAGTAACTTTTTTGTCAAATTCTTATTATAAATTGCTGACGTTCTGTGCTATGCTACATATGCTCTTATTTCGATGTAATAATGTTGATTTATTAAATTAATAATTACATCTTTTCCTAGAATATAGAATCTCACATAATGAAAGACCCAATGACATTTATGAGGAGAAAGCCTCTTGGCACAACCCAGTGTCTTAACAAGTGGCTCTGTGTACATGGACTGCTTGTGTGTGTGTGGTGCAGGAGAATTATCTGTATTCTGTCAATCATATTTTAAATAAATGCTGATTTGCCAGGCAGAAAGTATAGGTGGGTCAACCAGACAGGAAGTAGAGGCAGGGAAATGAGAACAGGAGAATTCTAGGAAGGAGGAAGCCCATTCTTCCCAGTCCAGCCCATACCATCAAAGAAGCAGGATGTGAGCTACCTTGCTGAGAAAGGTACCGAGCCATATGGCTAACATAGATAAGAACAATGGGTTAATATAAGCTA
>LOJH01063002.1:3996-14779 GCA_001685095.1 Ellobius talpinus
TGATTAAAGTCCAAAGAGAGCGTGAAATGATGTTTACAAAGATGTTGGCGGGGTATCACAGTTAAGATCCACTGGACTTTCTTCAGCCTAGATCCAGTCCTGATACTGTGCTTTAAATAAATAAATACATAAATAAATAAAATAAAAACAATTCTTTGTGAATCTTTGTGACACAATGATGCCGCCTTAAGTGACGTGGCGCCCTCTGGTGACATTGTCTGGTAGACCATGATTTGGTGACTTCAAAAGGGTGCTAATGATTCATAAGTACATTTTAGACATGAAAATTCCAAGGAACATTCCACAGTAAAGCAAACAATGTAGCCACAGGAACTGGGGTCCTAGACTTGGACTGTAGAAGTCAGAGGATGCAAGCTGACTACAGTTGATGTTTGTGACTTGAGAGTGGGCACTAAAGTGCAAGGTAATAATCCATATGCTAATCAGCTTGAGTTAGCCAGCTCACTCTACAATGAACATGCATTTCAATGAATACTATGAACTGTATGTGTATGCATGAGTGTTTTGTGTATATGCAATTTTGTCTGTTTAAAAAATGTAAAGCTTAGAGATGGCTCAGCAGTTAAGAGCATCTGTTGCTCTTGAGAGACCCTGCTTTGCTTCCCAGCACCCACATAATGGTTCACAACCATCCCTAGTTCTGAGGACTCTAGTATCTTCTTCTGGTGTCTTAAGGCATCAACTATGCATGTGGTCCACCTATATGCATGTGGTCCACTCATAAAATGAATAAGCTTAATTTGTAAAGTAAAAGTGAAGAGAAAGTTCACATCCAGGATGATATCCACAGTCCACTTCCTAATTCCACAGTGTACAAAGTGTTGGTATAAGGTGGATGGTACAGTTAATGTCCTTATCACCATTCGATCTGATGCCACATCTCAGCTAGGACTGCCACTGGGTCTCCTTGCTTCCTTAAATTACCACAATTAAAACTCTGGAGAGAGTGGGTAAAGTGTCTCCCTTCCAAGCACAGAACCTGGGATTGACCCTCTGAATTCATGTGCATGTGAAAAATTGGGCATGAAGCTCACTTGAGATCTGAGGTCTGGGCAGGTGGGGAATGGCAGACCCTGGAACTCACTGACCAGTAAGACTGGACCCCTAGAGGAATGATAGGCCAGTAAGGACCTCTCAGAGAAAAGTGGGATGATTGTCTCAGGAATGGTGCAGTTATCCTCTGACCCCTACAAGTGTAGCCATCCAAGAACATGTGCACCCCCACACACATGCATGTGTGCACACACACACACACACACACACACACAGCTACCATGGTGTTCTCTGGACAGATAGCAGCCCTCCCTGCCTTCTCACCTCCTTATAATCTATTATGGTGGAAGAAAGGGAAGTGGCTACTATGCCACCTCGCAGATCCAGAAGCTGAGGCTGAGTCCTCCTGCCGAGCCATTTGACAGGGCAGGTGTCCTCTACCTCTGGAAGAATCTCTGACTGACAACTAATGGAAGAAGAGCCCACTGGCCCAACCCTCAGAACTGTATTCAAGAGCCATTGAGCTTCAGAAGGTTCACAAGGTGGAAGGGGGGACTGAGCGGGTTGGATTTTCTTTTCATAGCTAATTAATATCTATTTTATATTTATTGTTATAAGAACAATTATAATTATTACATTATATTAATATCTATTTTATATTTATTGTTATAAGAATGACTTAATACAAAGAATAAGCCTATAAGCTCTTTTTAAAAGGACACTGAATCTACCTAGAATCCCACCACCCACAGATAGCCTAACTGTTCTTGACATTGTATATATTTAACTCCCTTTTTTCCCTGTGGGTGTGGGTAGTTTTGCGAAGTTAAAACTACATTGAACATGTACCCTTCATCCTACTTTCCTTCCACATTAAACTGTAAAGAATTTTTTCTGTCATCAAAGAGCCTGGAAAACACTAAGAAAAATAGTTGAGGAACAGTCTAGCAGATGGAATACTAACTGACATGTGACTCATTCTAAACTTTAATATATTTAAAAATTAGCTCTAAAACTGTGAAAACCTCTTGCAGTAATTGGGATGTCAGAAAGTTTCCACTGGTCCTCTTCCATCCTGGCCTCAGCAGATGTCCAGCTGAGACAAGCTGCCCACAGGGTCCTCTCTGCCTCCCACTACATCACAGACCTCAGATCAGCCCATTCCTAGCAAAGAATTTATGAGTCAGGACATGGGAGTTTCAATGTAACTGTCTCCTTTCCTAGTACATCAAAACCTTAGACAGGCATAGTGGAGCACACCTTTAATCCAAGCACTTAGGAGGCAGAGGCAGGCGGATCTCTGAGTTCGAGGTTAGCGTGGTCTACAGAGTGAGTTTCAGGACAGCCAAGGTTACACAGAGAAACCCTGTCTGGAAAAACCAAAACAGCAAAACAACAACTAAAGAACAAAACCAGAAACACACACACAAAATGCATTGCCTTTGAAGAAGACTTCCTACGTCCTTGATCATAGTCCTTTCTGCCTGTTCAGATGCAAGTTTACAAGAGCATATACCTCTTCTTTGTCCAAGAGAGATGGCCCCAATGTCTGGGTCATGGTTGGTGGAGTCAACTCAAGGGCCAAGTCCTGGCTGGAAGGCACCTTCTACTTTCATCCTCCTGGATTGCTAGGCAACAATTATGCTCATTGCGCCCTCCCTGTCAACTCTGCCACCATTGTCACTCTAGCAGAACACCAGGGTCTTGAGCCTGTTCATCCGTCCCTCCAGCCCTGTCAACTCTGCTGTCTCTGCCTCTGTCACTCTGGGGTCTTGAACCTTGCCTCTGAAAGGCTTTCAGAGCCAAAGAGAGCCCACTTTCTTCTACGGTGCTCAGTGAAAACCAAAGAGAAAACCAAATAAAGAGCCTTTATTGTGCTTTCATGCTTCCAGACCAAAGCACTGTCTACGCTTTTTTTTTCTGGGTTTCCTAGTTTAATCTCTGCAGAAGCTCTATTGGGAAGTCCTGTACTCAATTCCTTGTCATGAGTAAAGAATGACTTTGGGGTCCAAGAGACCATGTCGATGAGCCAGGAGATTTATTCCTGCTCTTCTGGTAAGAACAATGCTGAGAGCAGCCATCCTGCTTATAAACCCTTTTGGGGATACCAAGCTATGAAGTCAGAGATCTCAGTGACTAAGGATGCATTTTGTGGCTTCCTTTTCTGTTTTGGTCATGCTGCACCTTGTTTTGTGATAATGGTGTCTGAGGGGCTCGGGAGGTGGTTCAGTTGGTAAAGCGCCTGCAGCCCAAGTATGGAGCATGAGCGAGTTCTGATCCCCAACATCTACATAAAAAGTCACACACACTTGCCTGCGGCCCCAGTGCTGGGGAGGATGAAATAGGAAGATCCCTGGGGCTTACTGGCCAGCCTGGCTAGGCAAACTCTTGAATGCCAAGTTCAGCAGCAACCAGGAAGACACTAGATGTTGGCCTCTGACCAGTATGTGTGTGTGCGTGTGTGCGACACATGATGGTATCTCTGACAGCTCCCTGCCTTGAAAGTCCCTCTCATCCTTGCCTTCAGTATTCCCACAGTTCAGTTGACAAAGTTCCTGCTACTCAGAAAGGAACTACAATTCTAATGGATCAAAAAGATTGTGAGCCATGATGTTTTATGAATGGTGAGGTGTTTGTGTGGAACTGAGAAACACAACTTTGCATATTTCTTTCAAAAAACAAACAAAAAAATCTCAATCTAACAGTGCCCTGGGAGATTTAAGACAGTGAGTCAGAAAAGGGTAATGACGGGTCTCTGAGTTCAAGCAGGAAGTTCATCATACATACATGTTTATGGAAGGGGATGGCTATGCTTCCACAGAAGAATGCTGTGAACATTCCAGAATATATTCAACTTAAAGCTAAGATTGCTCTCTGAGCATAGGAATCTTAAAAATGGTTTCATCTCTACCCCAGATTCTCATCCTTAAATCTGGCACTCGGGGAATTTTCCAGGATATGTGGCATGAACCCAAAAGGACAGCTGAAGATGGAAGTGACATGGGCAATTGGCCAGTTGTCTGACCATTCTAGAAAGGAGAGAGAGAGAGAGAGAGAGAGAGAGAGAGAGAGAGAGAGGGAGAGAGAGAGAGAGGAATTCTAGCTATTCCAGAAGCTGAAGTCATGGTTATTTGGCAACATCTATGGAGAGCCTCACCAGCTTCATCTGCCTGGGGACCCCTTTGCATGTAAACATTAGAAGCTTTCTTAAGCACTGTGAGGGTAGGACAGGGTGGAGTTAGAAGCAGATGCTGCCCAGCATGCTGTAAATCCTCCCTTTAGGAACAGCCTTTATGGATGCTGAGGACGGTGTGACTTTGTTTTCCAGAAGATGCTCAGCTGAGGGAAGGTGTGCAAACGCTTCCCTTTGGTCATCTATCACCCTCATTTTGTTCTCTCCTTATCGCAAAATTGAAAGCTGTAAGTTGAGTAAAGTAAGCCACAAACTGCCCTAGCAGCCCTGGGAACTTACTGAGTGATGGACAATCGTGGGCTTAAAGCTTTTTATCTGACTTGCTCTCAACTCTTCTTAAAGTCCTGTCTTGGTGACACTGTAGGGAGATAGGTTGGCAAGTGTACATAAGTGGCTTTTTATTTCAAGACATATTCTGTCTACAGTCCAATGGCTCAAATGGGAATTCTAGCCCCTCTATCATGTGTTTAAAACCCAATGCTTCTTGATCTGCTGGTCTGTTGAGATGGCTGTCCATTAAATTCAATGGGCCATCATCGGATAGGACCTCCTGAAGTGGCTTTCCATTAAAGTCATGGGAGAATTTGAGTCCATTTGAGAGCCAATCTAAAGACTCTATGGAATTTATCTGCCCATCACACTGTCCAGAGGGCTCTGCCCCCTCTTTCCTAGCTTTCTCCACAGAGACTTGAGTGAGCAGCACTCCTGGAGCAGAGTTGGCAGGGAGAGAAATGGCATGGAGACACAGCACAGCCTTCCTTCCAGCCCAGGCAAACATGACTGAGAACCCATTGGGGAGGCTGGACACTGTCACGGACTCCAAGATTTAATGCAAACGGTTCCCTCGGCTTTCACAGGACCACTCTGTGCTGGCCAGATCACTCTGCTGCTTTCCCCCTCTGTTTCACATTGGTTCTCATCTTCCTCCCTTCATTCACTTCTAAAGGGAAACTCCTTAACACCACCCCTTAGACAATCAGCCCTGCCACATGCCGATGTCAAAAAAAAGGTACAGAATGCAAGTTTAAAGTTGGCATAACAAATGAAAACAAAGTCGTTGGGTCAGAACTTGGGGTTGAACATAAAGCCCAGACCATAGCCTCAGGCAAAGACCACCTCTGGGGCAGGAGGGTTTGGGAGAACTGAATGGGATGTGACTTCCTCATTTAGTTACAAGATGGGAATATGGGATGAAATCAGCCTCTGCGTGTTGGCTTTTGGGAAATGCTGGACTTTTTACTTGGTGGAATTCTTACTGGATCCACTCTGCAGAGGCAGAAAGAGAGCATGTTGAGCAAACACCTTGTCCAGACTCAGAGAGAGCTCCTGCTCACAGAAATACTCCCTTTAAGGGTGGCCACCCGAACCTCTGCTCTCGGCTTTACTCAGCCCAATTCAGTGAAAAAGGCTTTTGTCTGACGTCCTTTTTAGAGTTGAGATGGCCCTGTTCGAAGATGTTTGGCAGCCTGGCCAAAACCTTTCCGTTGTCATGCCTGAGCTGAAGTTAGAATCATTTCTTGTGCCCTTTCTGCCCTCTCTAGTGCAACCTGTGCAGCAGGTGGTCTGCTGGGACTTGGGCATGAGTCTTCCTCTCCTCCTTTCTGTTCCCAGTAGGTCTCAGAGATCCTTTTTTGTTGGTATTTCTTTAAAATGCTAATCTAGGTCTTGGGGACTCAGAGCCTTTTGCTTCCACAGAGCCCCAGGGTGGTGCTACCCAGCTGTGCACCAGCATGTGGAGCCTCACAAGTCCCCAGGCTGGTAGCAGACATGCGGGGAATTCTTTCTCATGTCATCTGGGACTCTGAGCACCTGCTGAGGCCAGGGACCCAGGAAACCCAGGATGTGCCTCCATGGGCTTTAAACACAGTGGGCGCAGCTGGCAGCTCAGCTCTGAGCCTCTCCGTGGAACTGGGTCGGATGCAGCATCACACCAACACAGGAACTTTGAAGCACCTCTGTGGTGGGTCCTGGGGTGTGGGCAAATCAGGATCTTCTCTAGGTTGGGGAGCCTGGCAATGATGAGAGAGGACACAAGGATAGGAGTCACACTGTGCCTTGATAGAAAAGTGGTGGTGATGGGGCAACACCCTAGAACAGAGGGCAGAAGAGGAAAAGAAAGTGAGAATGAGCCACACAGAAACAACTAGAGAGACCCAAGAAACAAAGCGAAAAGGACATAAAACCCCAGAGTTGATCGCCTCCTCCTGGCAGTTTTTTCTCTAGCACAGCTAGATTCGAATGTCATCTCTGCTCCTCTCGCTAGCTATAGGGAGTAGATTAAGTTTCTTGCTTACTCAAATTTCAATGTCCTCTTCTCTAGAACAGGAAGAATGGCCTCCTCAAAGAGCTAGTATGAGAATCAGAATGGAGGAACCCAGATATGGCTCTCAGTGTGGAGTCTGGTACATGGTAGGTGTTGGCCATTTCCTGTCCTTGGCCACTGCTATCAAAGGCAGAAAAATGGTTACATAAACCTGCTGCCATGATCTCTGCATCTTCATTCTCTGATGGGTGCAGAGAAGCGGTACCTTCTCCCCCATGGATCAGTCAGTCATGTCTTCCTGCCTCAACTCTGGAGAGCTTTTCTTCATGTTTGTGCATCTGTTGCTCAGCATTGTCTTTTCCTCCTGTGACTACAGGCTTGCCAGATTCTTTTGCCCCCCCCCGAAAGTTTTCTCTCTTCTCTTCTCACCAGGCCATCCAGTTCTCTTGTGCATAGCTCTCAGCAACAATGAAACTCCTATAGAAGCAAAAGCAAAAGCAAAGACCAGCTCCATGAGACAGAGCCCGTATCTGGCATGGTGATAGCTTCATGACCCTGCATCTAGATAGGCCATAGGCCTATTATCATTCTGCTAAATAGACATAGCAATAAAATGAATCATAATGACTTACTGCTATAACTTCACAGATCAGTGCATCTCTCAATCCCCACCAGAGAAGCTGCTCCTTGCAGTAGATGCCAATTAACAAGGAAACCTTCTACTGATCAATTTGCAGAAAACAAGAGTCCATGTCCTAAGTGTTCATAAGAGTGCTCAGTCCTAAATGGGTTGTACGTATCACACCCAATCCCCCAAGGCTAAGGGTTCTTCTTAGAAGAAGTGTCAGAGAGATTCTAGGAGCCAGACACAGTGAGGACCCAGTGATTGTGTGAACTCACAGTGATTGCTACAGCCTGCGCAAGACCTGCCCAAGCTTGAGCCAGACAGAATCCCAGCAAAGCGTGGGAAGGTAAGTGCAAAGGGTCCCCTTTGCTGAGGACATATTGACCTTTGATGGCAGCCGAGAAAGGTAGAGTCAGTTGTCTTTGGTGATGTGAAGCATCCTCCATCTTGGGCACACCCTACTCCCAATAGAAGTAAGGCAACAACAACTTGAATTGATACGAAAAGAACAAGAAGACTCAGAGTTGGGTGGGTAGAGAGAAGAGGGTGGAGAGCGTAGATGTGGGAGGAGTTGGGACAAGTTTTATTTAAATATGCTGCATGAAACTCAAAGTACAGAGAGAGAAACGCTTAAAGGAAATGTGATAGAGAAACCAAGTTCATTATACGACTTCTGCTAGCGAGACAAGAACTAACAACAATTCACTCCAGAAACGGAAACCAACAATCTAAAGAAACAGTTTCCCCCAACCGCCCTTAGTAAGCCAGTGAGTTTACAGGAGTATTTGTGAGGTATTACAGAGTCAGAGATGACTCAAAGACAGCTGCTGAATCATTGAAATACTCATCCCAGCATGGGTGATAACTCAGATACTTCATCTCTGGAGCTCCCTGCAGGACAGAGTCTCCTCTACCCAGCAATTGCTAGTGTGTGTATAACCTTAGAAAGGGAGACTGTGAATCTTGCAAGTTTCAGGGACTCCATGAGACTTGCAAGCTGTGTTTACTTTCTGAGCATTAATGGAATATTTTAATTTAAACTGGGAAGAAATAACTGTACAACAGAAAAAAAATAGCTCCAACTGGCTTTTTGGAGATACTTGTGTTTGTTGATGTTATAACAACTGCAAAAGGACACTAGCCTTGCTCAGCTTCAATGGGGGTCCTTGGTCCTGGCACAATGGATGCAACAGACAGACTTTGTTGACTCCCCCACCCCACCATGGGAGGCCTTAGCTACTCTGAGGAGTGGATGGGGGTGGGGTGAGGAGAAGATGGGGGGAGCAGAAGGAGAGGAGGGAGGGGAACTTGGATTGGTATGTAAAATAAAAAAAGATCATTTTAATAAAAATGCACAAGTATCTTTGGGGCATCTAATATGTACACAAAAATGTATTAATTACCATGAATAAAAAGGAAGCTGACACATACTCAGTTCAAGATGAAAAACCCATGGAGTAATATCGGCATCATTAGCCAATGTCTAGAGATAGAAAGAAAGCAAACTTAGGTGAAACTGCCACTAACTTGTGGCAGACCCTTAATATGATAGAGACCACAAAACTAACATATTTAAAATTATTTAGAGCCATAAAAATATATTTTAAAAAAAGGCCAAATAGGAATTACAGACTTTTAAAACATGGCCACAGAGGAGGATAATTAGTATATTAGATCCAGTTGACCTCAATGATTGAGCAAATAGAAATAAAACTGGAAAACATACTCAGTAAATAGAATCTAAATATTAAGGCGAGAACAAGAGCCAAGCATACCACCGAGGGTTCCAGAAGAAGACCACGGAGGATGTGGAGCAGTGTGCATGGGGATGGTGACTAAGAACTGAAAACAAGAACAGCAAATTCTAGGCACAAGTTCAAAGCAAAATAAATGAAAACCTTATAGAGCTAGGCATGATGACAGATGCCTGTAATCCCAGCACTAGAGAGGTTGCAGCAGGGGATAGCTAGCTAAAGTCCAGCCTGGGCTACATAATGAGACTCTGTCTCAAACAAACAAAAACAAACACTATAAAAAAAGAAAATCCTTGTTGGGTATAAGAGTGCATACGGCAGGTAGGTTCCTGTGAATTCCGGGCCCACCTGATCTATGTAGTGATTTCCAGGCCAGCACGGCTGCATAGTAAAACTGTGTTTCAAAAACAAGACAAAGAAATGAATCTAAGGACTGACAATTAGCCACCATGACAACAACAGGGGAACTGAGAAGCAGTGGGTTAGTGCTTCTCTTCAAAGGACTGAGGAAAAACAGCACCAACCTAGATGACTACGCTTAACTATACTACGCTTTAAACACAGAATTGATGGAAAGCATCTTTACATAAAGAAAACCAAGAGACTGCCGCCCACAGAAATGAAAGTCTCCAAAGGACAGACTGTAGGAGGAAGGAGACAATGAAGAATAGACAATGTCAGTGAGCAAAGATCTCGATAGGCTAAGGCCTGCTAACCATGGGCAATATGAAACAGCGTCAGTTTCTAAAGCAACGATGATATTAAGAATCCAAGGAAAACCAACATACTAGATAACAAAATCGTGCCAAACAGAGTGTTACATCAGGGCTAAATTGTGAATGGAGTTAATATTGTTAAGCCAGTCAACATATTAAGATTTTAAGGGTAACTTCTGAAACAATAAAAAATTAAATGTAGTGCTGTCAGATCTGTAGGGAACGAAAAGAAAAATTTTAAAGACAGAAAAGTAGAGGCAGGGGAGAAAGGCTTAAAGTAGGATAAAGCAAAATAAAACAAATGGTAAGATGCAGCCATACTCCCCTTAGGTTATTGTAAATGCAAATGGATCCAAGTCTCCAACCCAAAGAAGGAAGTGCTTGACTCACATTGCATCACTCAGCAACGGCTGTTTTCTAGAAATAAAACTATAAATTAAGTGACCAGAAACGTTGAAAGCAGAAGCCTGGGGGAAAGATGTGTCAGACAAATTTCAACCAAAAGAAAGCAGTTTCAAAGTTCCCAAATCAGCCAAATAAAGTTTAGGAATATGTAGAACTGCTGGGTGTTGTGGCACATACTTAAAATTCCAGCAGTTAGAAAGCTAAGGCAGTAGAATTGCTATGAGTTCAAAGCCAGCGTGGACTGTATAGTGAGCTCAGCCTAGCCTGAGCTGCAGAGAAAAACCCTGTTAAAACAACAACAAACCACAGAAGCCTGAAAAGATGACGCAACAGTTAAGAACACTTACTGCGTTTGTAGAGGACCCGGGTTTGATTTCCAGCACCCACATCAAGTCCTCATGGTTGTTGCCAGTAACTCCCATTCTAAGAAGATTCTCTGACCTTTGAGGGCACCTGCAAGCACATAGCCACATAAATTCACACATGCATACACATATAAATATACAAAATTTTACAAAAAGAATCTGTAGTGCTGGGAGAATATGAACGAAAGGCATGATTGCATGATAACCCCAGTGCTGGGAGAGAGGAGGTAGATCCCAGAGGCTACTGACTGGGCTCTATCTGCATTAGTGAACTTAAAATTCAGAGAAGAGATCCTGTCTCAAAAAGATAAGGTAGAGAATCACAAAGGAAGGCACACAACATTGATCTCTAACCTCCATATGTAACATGAGGGCCCGCTTGTTGGGGTTTCTCTCCCGCCCAGGTACCCCACAGCCGGCAAGTCCCAAAGAAAATCACACAGAGATC
>LOJH01063004.1:9805-20588 GCA_001685095.1 Ellobius talpinus
TTGTATTGGGTTTGGAAATCTCTTATTTAAACAAAAGGGGGAGGTGCTGTGGGATCTCCTTCCACTCCTTCAGCCAATAGCCTTTAAGATGCCATCCCACTTGGGCATGCTCTCTTATACTGTAAAAGCAGCAGTCAACATGTGCCTGCTCTCTTGTTTACATCTCCCACTTTCAGCTGCTAGACTCTGTTGCTGTTTCACACACAGGACTGTTTTTTAAGACAGAGATCTGTAAGTTTTCCCCTTAAATAAATAACTTTGTTATTATTCATCATTCTGAACTGGTGTGGGATTGTTTTGTGACTTATGTCATCATCTGGCACCCTTAATGAATAAAGAAACTCACAAGTGTCCAATGATCACTTTTGGATATTCCTGGAAGATTCCCTTTCACTTGTTGTTTTCTTGACCCCCAAATTCCATTCTCCTCTTTCAAGTAGTCTCTTTCAGCACTGTCTCTCTCACGCCACTAACCTGATCCCTCATGTTCCCATCCCTACCTGCCCACAGAATTTAGTTTGTTGATAATCTTAATGTAATTTATGTCTGAAGAAAGTAGATAAGCTGGAGTGTTTCCTTGTAAGGCATGCTGTAGCCTCCTGGTGTGCAGGAGCAAGGGGGTAAACTCTTACTGTGCTTTGGGAAAACTTTAGATATTGAAGTATCAAACAACCTTCTCATGCCCCTCAAAAGATGCCATTGCTTTCAATAAGCCTAAAAAGGACCTTCGTATAGTTCTTTAAAAGGCAACAAAGCACAAAATCATTTGGGGTATTCTTAGATTGGCATATGTGATTCCTCAAAGTGTCATCACTCCTCATGTTCACCCACAACAAGTAAAGGACTTCAGATGTTGGTTTAGGAGCTATAAATAGTTTTTCAAATAAAGACTGTAGATCAAACAGTGACAATAGATTTTAGTTAGTAGAAAGTGGATTTTTGAGGTTCAGATACTTATTTAAACAGCATGTATTTAGAGGTAATTTTGGACAAGGAACCTCTTCTATGTCATGTTTACATTGACCACAGTATGGCTGTCCAGCTCTCAATATGGTAAAGATGTGTTCTAAGGAATTGAAAATTTTTCCCAAGAATCATATAGTTAATTCTGAATAACAGCACTGAATTTCATTTTTTTGCTTATTTTTTCTTTTTTAATGAAATGTTTGCTAAGTTTTCATCTAAAACCATAAGAAAATATTTCACAATAACCAATGAGAAATATTAAATGTATGAATACACAACTATTTTATAGGTTGAGAAAACTGAATTCACCCTTGATGGAAAGCAAGAACATAGGCTTAATAGGAAAATTATGAATGCATATCATACTCAGCTTGAAATCGAGAATTTAAAAAAATTATGCTCTCTATTTAAGTTGCTTTTCTCAGAAAAAAGCAGATGAAAAAGTGCACATGACACATGCTTCCTATATAGACCAGGTGATTACCATTACCAAAAATATCAGGTATTAAGGAGTGCCTTCATAACAAAACCAAAATGATGTCCTAGCTCACACACTTATGTACACATAACACTCATGTTTGAAAAGCAATTTTCTTTTTCTCAACAAAAAAATCAATTAACATAAAATATTCTCAGTATCTTATAAGGTATGCAAATCTCCTTAAGTGAGAAAAGTCAGTAATAACAAAACTCAAGTTTTATTTTTTAATTTAATAAGAAAGGCAACAATAGAAGTAGATATTAATCATATTCATTCATATTGAATAGGTAATTTGTTAAATTACAAGTTCAGAGAGCAGCACATATAATCTAGAATTTAAGTATAGTCCACTGCTATTATTTCAAATTCTGAACAAATGATTCACAGAAGATTCTCTACATTAGGGAGACTCACTTGTACTGGATTGTCACTTTAACCAAATGAATTTTACATAGCATGTTCTACTTCAGGCACAAGTCTTTTGAGACACAACTCACAGAAATTGCAGAACACCCTTCCTATCTCCATTTTGTAGGTAGACATGCAGAGGACAAGTATGCTTATTCAAGATTAAGAGCATCTTTATAGTGCATATAGGAAGCCACCTGAGCAAGAATCATTTGTACCATAGCTAAGGGGAGTAAAAAAAGCAGCTATACTAACTGGGAAAACAATGGACTAGGTGGGACTTTGCAGAATATCCTTCTATTATTAAGTATGAAAGCTAAGTTGGGCAGGTAACCAGCTATTGTTAACCTTGGAAAATAAAAGTTCAAGAATATGCTAAATTTGTCCTGAAACTATGGAGGGGGAAGCATATCCAAAGGTTCAAAGGCCATGAAAAAAACTTTCCTGTCGGTTTTCACCAAAATAACAAGGTTTTATTTCTTATATATTACTTAATTTGCTCTCCATCAAGCTTATGAGCACAGTTTTGATAAACTCATATTTTCAGAGTCCAGCCAAAGGTGGCAAAGAAGCTTCACTCTCCATCTTACATTGACGTTCTTACTTTCTCAGGTCCTGCCTGGTAAGGGAAGGGAGGGAAGCATGGAAAAGTCACTGTGGCAAATTCACAGCTTCGGAGATTATACTTTTGAACAAACATGCAGGGTCTTGAGGGCACAGCCGTAAGTCAAAGGCTGCTTGGGTAGGTATCCTGTGGCCAGTTTCTAAAGAGTTGATCTGAAAACCAATATCCTCTTAGTAAGATCAAAATAACGTTCCTGTTATGAATCTCAGTTAGTGCCTTTTGTCCTTATCAGGTCCTTTCTGTCTTTATATTATTCAAAATATGCAGTTCATTTGTTTTTCTCACTTTTTAATATTTTCAGAAATTCATGAGGCATGTCTTAATTTTATTCACTGCATCAACAAGTTTGTCCCATTCTTTTCCTTTCACAATTTTGTGTCCTCATTTTTTGTCTTATTTTTAATCTCAACAAGTACAAATTGTGCTGAACTATATAGTACGCATGGATGGATTCAATTCCACTAGATCTTTGTCAAGCCAGCAAAAGGGCCACCCTTAACACTATCTCATTTGGGTCTACTAATTATCAATATCATCTCAGCCATTAATGTACTTTATTCCTACCTCCTTTCTACATCCTGGAATTGTGTCTCTACTCAGCTTGTCTTAGCATACTGTTTCAATTTTTAGAAGCACATATGTACAATTACTCTACTGTGTATGAAAAACAATTTGATTAGAGTTGTATATCACTTTTAGCTCTTGTTGTCTTTAGCCTTCTCTTCTTCAACAGACACTGGACTTAGATAGTATGTGGTAAAATCTTGTCTACTTCCAATATCCAGGAGGATAACTACGTGTTTTTCTTTGGGTTCACCTTCCCAAAGGTGAACTTACTGGACAAAGTAAGTGGCTTACTGGACAAAGTGCTGGTATTTGTTTCCTTCAGCAGCTACGTAGCATCACCTCAATTATGCCTACTCTTTCCATATATCTTTCATCTTGCCTATATTCTGAGAAAACAACTTCATTCATCAACCAATAAAAGCAACACATATGCAGAAAGACATCAAACAAGTGGGTACAAGGACACTGGACCAAAACAAAATTTTCAAGTCAGCTCAGGCATATTGTCATGTCCAACCCATATATTATCAATGCTTCATGATCAGAGCCCCCAGGAAAATTCCTCAGGTCAAAGCTGCTGCAGTATTATTCTAATTCTGGCATAATACAACATTCACATGTATATCTTTATGAAATTTGTTTATAAGTCTAATCCTGGCATCCTGTTGATCCTTGGCCATATAACAACTTAGAGGTTCTGCATGAGATAACTTCTAAGAAAGGGGGGTCCTGACATCTCATATTTTTATCATCTTTCTGCATTATTCTTTGACCCAAAATATCTCTATATAGGACAGAGGTGATTTTTACATATCCAACCTTGTTGCTTGTCAATTAATTGCTGAGTGTATTGTGGCCGGCTTCTCTACCCTACCAAATCTCATTGACCTTTATAAGTTTATGATGTGGAATGCCCTTATGTATATGTGTTAATTAAATGCAATATATAATTAGAAATTAAGGATTAATAGATAGTCATCTATAATAGTCAAATTGTGCCATGTTAGTTAGGCTTTTTAGATGTGTAGAGATATATTTAAAATGGATAGGTAATCTTCAACCTTTCAATGACCTACAGATTATGACATTTGAAATGTTTCAAGAACTTAGATTTTTCTCATGAGTGAGATATGTCTTCTTCTGGTAGCACCAATCTCCTACAGAGAATATAATGGACATCAAAGAAACTCCACATGGAGTTCATTTTCTTAGTGGAAAATAAACCACTGGGCAAGAAAATGCACTTACCTTGACTGCTGACAGTATGCTGTCCTAATTGGATAAGCAGGGCACAAAATAAAGTGACTGCCAAACATTCTCAAGACAAGAAGAGAGAGACCTTCAGAATATCCTGCTACATAGAAAAGTGTGCCAGATACTTTAGGACTATAGGGCAAAGACAGATGCCCCAACATTGCAGAGGAACTTTGGAAGACTGTCTAGGGAGCAAATTGTTTCTGTCATTTCTCATATTTTTTAGAAGTCACTTGCTCATACTTCCTGCTTACTCACTTAATATTATTTCCTACTTTGGTCTCTGAGGGAGTTGAAAATTA
This sequence comes from Ellobius talpinus, assembly GCA_001685095.1. Lineage (NCBI taxonomy): Eukaryota > Metazoa > Chordata > Mammalia > Rodentia > Cricetidae > Ellobius > Ellobius talpinus. Next base: position 14,409 of record LOJH01063004.1, read on the forward strand.
GAGTTACAAATTTCCTTGTTTACCTGATGCAGAAAGAAAGTTATGATATAAAGTAAATTAGGTAGAGGACCCTTACTGATTAGTTTTGGTGACACACACTTTTAATCCCAGTTGCCACACTAGTTTGCCATAGAAACCAGGCAGTAGTGATGTACACTTTTAATCCCTGCTCTAGAGTGGAATATAAAATGGAAGGAGACAGCTCTCAGACACATACACATTCTGAGATTCCTTCAGGCAGGATTGTCATTTCAGACTGAGGTAGATATAAGAACCAATGGCTGTTTGTTCTGCTTTTCTGACCTTCAGGTTGATCCCTGAAGGGATTGTTATTAGTCATGCTAGAAGTCTACTTTGTTTTTGTTGTCTTGTTCCTGAATAAGTGTAGGACCAGATATTTTGAGAATATCTCACAGCCTCATAAAGATACCTCTCACTTCTTTACGTATGTCATAAACTCTAAGGTGTAAGGAAGACCTTCCAGTAGATAAGGATATCTCCATAGAAGCAGAGGGGTATTTTTGGGGAAACTAAAAAGCAGTACTTCTGAGACGACACATAAATGATTCTTAAGAAACTTTCAATCAATCCAATATTCTCAAACTGTAAAAATATTAAAAGTCATCCAAACATGCAACAAGTGAAGATGAAAGCCATATGTGGCATGGTATCCATTGTGGAGGTTAGCTTTACTAGGTTTTTGACCATCAGCTGTGCTGGCCTATGCCTTTTGTCATTCCAATCAGATATTGCCTTGTCAGCAATCCATACTAATTGCAATGACAAAATCTTAAATTCATTATTTCTATATGAATAAATAATTGTTATGAATATCAATTAATCTGGTATAATTTTTATGTAAGAAAAACAAATATGTAAAACTATGTGTTCATTTAAATAATAAGTTCATGGTGCTCACAAAATTGGACTCAGATGTAAAATAATAGAATTAAACTCATATCTGCAGTTAGTAATGAGTGAAAACATTTCTTCACAAACTTATTAAAATATAACATGCTGTACTATAATGCTACTTAACCTTGCAGAAAAACAAAATCAAATGCCAATGTTCTAGTAAATGCTTCATGAGAGATAACTGAAATATATTGTAGGAACTGAATGATAAGCTGGATGCAGTGTAGTAAAGAAAATAATGAAGGACACAATCAACATTTGGATGACCTGAATTTATTCTCAGTCTCTGGTGTTTAAAAATGAATTTGTTCTGATGACTATTGTTCAGTCACTCCAGTTTTTCAATTCATTATGTGAAAAATGTCAAAGTTAGTTGCTGTAATTAAGGAGTATAGGAACCATTTCATAAGAAGCCCTTTTGGAGGACCTCACACATAAATGTTCATATCATGAACATTACAACCAGGCTAACAGAGCAATTTCTGGAGCTCACTCCAGAGCAGGCATATGAAACCTTCATTCAAAAAAAGGACAAAGAGTTTTGAAAAAAAAGACCCAAACTTATTATTACTGCTTTGTTTCATTTTCCTTTACTCTGAATACCATTAATTCCTTCCAACTAAATGTCTTCTTTCACATTTTTGTTTTAAATATGATTCTAAAACATATTTACAATAACTATTCCACAATAAAGCCTTTATAAGTATCCATAAGCACTATAAGAGCTATATTTTCTTTTTTATTACTTTATAAATAATACCAATCAAAATTCCCACTTCCTCTTCTCCTCCCACTTCCCTCCTTCCCCCCCACTCCTCCCCACCCCCTCCAATCCTAATAGAGGGCAGGGCACCCTGCTCTGTGGGAAGTCCAAGGCCCTCCCCCCTACATCCAGGCTTAGGAAGGTGGGTATCCAAAGAGAATAGGATCCCAAAAATCTAGTACATGCAGTAGAGACAAATCCCAGTGCCATTATGATTGGCCCCTCAGTCTGCCAATTGTCAACCACATTAAGGGGGTCCAGTTTGATCCCATTCTCATTTATTCCCAGTCCAGCTGTAGTTGGTGGGATCCCATTAGAAGAGCTATATTTTCATTTCTAATCCAAATCCATGTACACACACACACACACACACACACACACACACACACACATAAAGAATCTGATCTTTCCATGTTTCAAGCTGGGCAGCAACCACCAATGTTCTGACTTTTTTGATTGAATTGCAATGTTCAGCATGTATCCAGTCAGCTGTGTCCATGGGGAAGAATAGAATTACATGGTATCAAGCACAAAGGAACATTAGTGGCTCGTGACAGATTAATTACAAATAAGCCACTGCAATAATCATATATAAATTGAGAAGCAACTGTTTGTCTGAATTGTTCAATTTGATAGTTTTATCTTTTTGCCTTTCTGGTTTATTTTTTGTGCATGTTTTGGGGGTTATTCACTATACCAGTAACTCATTCTGAACAATTTTCTCTTGCCATCTCTTTAAGACACACCAAGCAATTAGATACACTTATGAAACAATTTGTGTGCAGAATCCACTTAGACTGTGATATTTCTCTCTTTACATTTTTATATTGGTCTGTCCCACACTTCTCCTGAGAGGGTATATAAAGTAACTTACCTACAGAGACTTGTTTTCAAGGTACTCAAGTTACTTTCATAGAAATAGTCCTATTTATTTGTGTAGTCCAATTTTCAAATTTTAAGTGATAGTTAAATAAATTATGTAAGTTGAACAAACAGAAACAACTGGTGTAAACAGTTTTAGAATAAACACATCTGATGCTCAGTACACACAACAAAGAAAACAAAAAGGCAAGGAGGAAGCCTGAATGCCAGAAGCATCTGACAAGCACAGATTTCAGCAAACATGTTTATCTGAAAAACTGGGAGCATTGCTTAATCTGTTCAATTTATAAAATGTGGATCATCTAAAATAAGTTTTATTGTATTCTTAATTTTTTAGTGTAGATGATTTCTTTCTATAATTTAAAATCTTTCTATGGAGGGTGAAAGCAGGAAAAAATGTTATTTTTTCTCTTCATGATAAATATGGAAGTAAAAACTTTTATAATTCACATATGTGATGATGAGCTAATTGCTAAAATGATGGACTTGAAGTCAACATGTATTTTAAAAACAGGACACTGTAATTCTTTTGCAGTGAACCCAGAACAGACAAACACAATGGATGCTGAATGTTTCCTTATCAGCAAGCCCAACAGCAAGTGATGATAAGTGGTCTTTTTGTGTTTCTTTGTTTGTTTTTAAGTTTCTTTGGAAAGTTCTGAATATATTTTGAAAGTTGTTGAAAAGGATATAATTAATGTGTATATCTTTAAACAAATTGAAGGAATTGAGAAATACAGCAAGAATTTTTTTCTAAGAACAAAACAAGTGAGGATCATAAATTTTTAATGAATATTATGTATGGAAAAATGACCTATGAGCTGTACTCATGAAAAGGATTAAGTATAGCATGGGCTTTCTGATACATTTCAGTTTTTTTCTATAATTTTGTAATATTTCAACTAAAGCTCATAAAATCCCCCTTCAATGAAGTTTCAAAGGTTTGAAATTGTATATCTACTCAGACAATAAGTCCCTGTGCATTTGAAATCTCTTCTTTTGTTTACTATTATGGGATATCTTTTAAGCAATAATAGTAGCTTGATTTCTTTTTGGTATATAATTATATTTAATATTCTGTATTATCATCTTCTATTTTATCCAGATCTTTACTTTTCTTTCCATTGATGATCTAAGAGTTCATTGCTTTGTGAAATATCTGACAGTGCATATATTTTCATATTTATAAGTGATTAGTGATTAAAAACATCTTCATGAATATTTTTCTTTTGATTTAGCATCTATCTTTGTGAGGTAGTGTTTTTAATAACTTTAATATTTTGGCATTTTTATTAATTAGACTGATATTTATTTTACTATTATGACATTTGACTTGAGTTGTTTTGATATTGTTGTTCATAATCTTAGCAACTAATCTATATAAATGATTTTTATGATATATCCTATTAATTTGGATTAATTTAGGTTGTTAGAATTTTAGCAAAATGTACTTTGAACTGTCAATGCTTATGTCTAGCTTGGTTTACTGGCTTAGTTTGACTTTTGCTGTCTGTCTTGCTGCTTTTCCCCTTTGTTTTTTCATTGCATGAAAGCTCCACGACAAGTTGCTTTCTATCGTGCAATGATGTTAAGAGAAAACATAGCTCTCTATTGTCATGATAGAATATCACAACATAGTAGGCCGCATATACTATGAATACATAGTATATCTGTGTGCATATGTGTCTATGTACAAAAAGCAAGAAAATGTTTTAAAAGTGAATGCAGAGATAATCCAGATTTAAATACTATGTATGGTAATAAAATTCACATATTTCAAACAAATTGTCCACTAGTACCTTTTACTTAAGTGAGCAGCTCACATGTTAGACAACAAAGTCATAATCAACACTGCAGTGGAACATGGGCTGACATGAAAAAGAATGAGCTCATTTCAGGAAAGATTATCTGTGTATTGCAGGGTCTCTCTGTGTTAATTAGAATAATATTTTAAAAGCCATGGTCAGTAACTTTCATTTGATATAAGTGGCCATTTGGCAACATGATGATGCTATAAGACTTTGAGTAATGGGATCAAAAGGACACTTGCCTTTGCTGACTATTACTTCATACTTAATGTACATTAAATAGACTATTAGTCAGGAAACCTTGTAAAGGGGATATGGCACTATTTGCAGCTGTTTAAAATAATTTAACTAAACTGCAGTATGATGATTAAAAAAAGTATTATACATATAAAATGTATGAATGTGGGGTTAGGGGGATGCTGTGGTTCTAAAGGTGAAGATTAAATGTCAGCTGAACATGATGATGTGCCTAGTCCGTCATCAGAGAGGTCAACTCTGTGTACTGTTGGAGTTGAGTTCACAGCACAAATGGCATAAATCATATGGAAGAAAAAAGTCAGAGTAAAATATGCAGACTACATTTAGAAACATTGAATTTCAACCTGAGTCACACATGAAGAGTATCTTACCACATGTCAGAAGACACTCCTGTACAATCTCATCTATTCACCAAATCCCCTTGCATAAATATCATTAATGTGGGAACACATCAAGGGAAGAAGAAACACTGACTGAATGATTCATTTTAGTTGTTCCAGAGTTCTAATAAATATTTTTAAATCATTTCTATTAAATCTTGTTATATGTGCAGTGCTTAGATTTCTGAATGTATGGTCTTGAGCCATCAGAGCTCTTTTAGTTATGATATAACATGGTATAAAAGTGCATGCTCCTGAGGAGAAAATGAATTCAATTTATAACTGAAAAATAAATCAAGCCAGAAGTTGACACATGTAAAGAATGTACCTGATAGATAAGCCGAGATAAAAATGCCTACATTGTTTGTATTATGCACATGATGATAGATGTCATAGTATGAGGTTGGGTTTCCTGTTGCTCTGGAGTAACTCACATTTTAATCAGAAAAACATAATATGAATAGGCAAGCAGAAAAATAAATGAATGAAATAATTGTAGAAACTAATAATTGTTCTCAAAAATGGAATATTATGATGTGATAGAAGATAACTAGCGATTCATAGACATTATGCTAAAAAGGCACTTTGGGGTGGTAGCTTGGATGAGACCAGCTCCTAAAGATTCATATATTTGAATACTTAGTCTCCCCAAACCCTGTTTGTGAAACTGTTTGGGAAGGATATGTGTTGGCAGAGGCTGCTTCTTCATTCCCAAGGATGTACAGTCTTAGAGAAAAAATGTCACTAGGGGCAGAGTATTTGGGATTTCAAAAGCACTCACCATTTCCTATTTGCTCCTCACCCAACCTCTTTCTGTGGATCACGAACTACCTCTCAGCTTTGGATCCAGGTTCATGTTTGCCTGACTGCTACAATGTTCCCTATCATAATGATCTTGAACTTATGCTATGAAATTTCAAGCCCTCAATAAACTCCTCTATACATTGCTTTGGTCATGGTATCTCTTCAGAACAACAGAAACATCATTAATACAGGGGGTATATTTGATAATACAAGTACAAAAATTCAAACAAACAAAACAAAAATAAATAGTGTACAATAAGAAGATTCCAAAACAGGCAAGATTCTTTGTAGTACATATTGCTGTGTAGTAAATGGTGGGGGCGCAGGCCTGCTTTTCGTCCTGCCCAGCTCCTGCACGGCTAGCTTATAC
>LOJH01063006.1:0-10783 GCA_001685095.1 Ellobius talpinus
CCATGTGGCTAACACAGATAAGAATAATGGGCTAATATAAGTTATAAGAGTTAAAAGGAAGACTGAGCTAATGGGCCAATCAGTTTATAACTAATGTAGACCTCTGTGCGATTTCATTGGGACTTAAATACTGCGGGAACCAGGCAAGACAGAAAACCCTAGACAACAGATCCCTTGAAACTGGAGATGCATGTGGTTGTGAGCCACTATGTAGGTGCTAGTATTGATTCTGGGTATTCTGCAAGAGAAGTAAATGCTCTTAAATCCTGAGGCATCTCTGTAACCACTCCTTATGGTACAGGCAATGATTGGTAAGTTTCTGACAATCAAATGCTATAATCATCCTGCAAATATTTTCAAGAGCATTCTTGTTCTACAAGGTTATTCTGAAGATTTATCAGGGATGAAATTTTGACCTACATGCTAGTTAGCTAAATATATTTGAAACAAAGCTCTAGTACTTTTTAACGACAACTCTAGTAAAACAAGTTATTAGTATTGGTTTTCAAAGTTTGTTTTGAGAATAAATAGTAATTAAGGGAGAAGTTAAAAGTTGTGTAGCTAACAAATTCCATATCTAGGATTTATTTCTCTTTTGTGTAAAACATATACATGAAAATGGATATAGAACATTGAAATGTACCTTAGTGAGCTAAAAGAAGCTATGTGAGGTATCTGTAACTGTGACAAAATACCTGAGTGATGAGCAGATTGATTCAAAAGCAGTGATTGACTATACATTTCCACTTAGGGGTTTCAGCCTATGATCTGTTAGTTGATTGTATCAGACATAGGTCTATGGCAAAGCAAAAATATCCTGGGGAAAGTGTATGATGAAGAATAGATGCTTACCAGAGGACAGTCAAGAATGGGGGCAGAAAGAGAGAGACAGACAGAGAGAGAAAGAGACAGAGATGAAGACAGAGAAAGACAGAGAATATCCCTTCAAAAGTAGCCTCCATCAACTCACCTCCTCTAACCAGTCACTTTGCAATATTCTATTCAGCATGGTTTCCTCATAATCAACAGATTAATCCACTTATAAATAGTGACCCACTGGCAAACAGTGCCACAGGAAAAGAAGCAATCCTTCATTCTTGGAGCTTGTGGAAGAGCTCTTCATATCTATAACATAACTGAAATTGACATGTTGGAAGATAGCTCTCATTGATCTCCTAATTTGCAATTATACCTTCCACTAGTTAAAACAATTCTATAAAGCTGCTTAGTATAACGTTAAAGAAAATGTGGTGTCTTGGTTTCAATTAACTATAATTAGTTCTCAGTCTTTAATATTTGACAGAGAAAAATCTATACAATACACTATATTTCTTAACACTTCATACTATTATAATATAACATATTATATTGCATTTGTATTATAATTGTAATTGTTACCAAAGATAAAAATGGTTTCATGGATCAGATTTTGGGTTATAATGGCAGGTATAAACTTTTTTCATTTCTTCTTTTTCATTTTAATTATTTTGAACTTTTCTTCACTATATGCTAGATTATTTACATAAAAACAATATAATAATTTACTAATATATCTACTTGTTTATCAATTAACACAATTTATAGTATTCATCTTAGAAAAATAATGTGATAATGGAGGTCATAAATCAGAAGCTCTCAAATGTCCTTGAAATTATATATCTTACTCACATTTTTATATGCATGTTTTTCTCCCTTTTCACCCCTCTCTTTGATGTCTTTCCTAGTCCATTTAGACACCATGACATAATTTCATAAATTGGGCTACTTATGAACAGGAGGTACATATCTCACCATTCTAGAGGCTTGGAAGCTCAAACGCATAACACCCAAATATTTGCTGCCTGATGAGGGTTTCCTTTACACATCTTCCCATTTCCTTACATGGCATAATGGTTGAGGGATTATGGTATGTCTCCTTTCAAAAGGATATAGATCCCAATCATGAAGGTTTGGCCCACAAAACCTTCCAATACCCTTCTAGATTCTAGCTGTTTTACTCTGTCTTTCTCCCCTTTCTTTTTTCTTCTATTTCTCTGTTTATGTGCAAGTATGTGCTTGACAGAGGGAGAGGAAGAGAGAGAAAGAGTGAGAGAATGAGCATGTGCTTTCCATAGAGACTACATCATGTATATATGTACAGAGTGCATCAAAGAACAACTTCTACCTTGTGTATGGCAAGGTCTCATCATTATTAATCCCCTGTGCACACCATACTAGTTAGTTCAGAAACTTCAGACATCTTCTGTTTCTACCTGATGTTTTCCCTTAGGTAATTGTGGGGTCTACAGTTGCCTATTGTTGTGTCTAGCTTTTGCATGTGTTATGGATAATCTGGACTCATGGTGTCAGGATTATGTTTTAAGCACCTCACTGAACCGTCTACACAAACTCAGGAAGTAGAATTTCAATTTCCCATATTGGGGAGTAGAATTATGAATTTTGTTGAGACATGCAATTTATATAATATCAGAATCCAAATAATTATGTACAATCATGAGTTGTTGCAAAGATCTAAATAATCTTGATACATCTTACCAGTCACCATATTGACTTCATTATCATAAAGATAATGCAATTTGATTTGTATTTTAAGAACATTCAGGACACTAGTCAGGCATTACTTTCCCTTACCCAAAGAAGGTGAGTTGTGCAGATTCTTAGCAGAAGGCTTGATGTTGTCTCTGACTGTCTTGTCAGCTCTCTTCAGAGCATGGAACCACGTAAGAGTTATTTGTGTTTCTTTATTTCACATTTTTTCTTTATCCTCTCAGTGGTTATTTCCTGGGATTTCTGTACAAGCTGTTTTTTCATGTTGAAGTCACTTTTTCTGCTGTGTTAACAACCAGTCTCACTCCTAGCTTTTCTTTAAAGATCCTACAAGATCTTTAAATATTTGTATCACTTAAGGAGAATTTTTCTGATACATCATCATAAGGGGAAATTTGGTAATTCTCACCTGAAAGCCAATACCTTTCTTCTATAGCATCAAACAAGCAAAATCCCATAAGTAAAACCACAAGTTTACTTCTTTCATTGACCAGTTATTATTATCATTTTCTAGTTGCTTATCATGAGAGCCTCCTTACCTAACATTGTAACAGGCTCCAATGCACCTATTTTAACTTCTATTAATAATGAGAATAATTTTTGCATTTCTGAGCCAAAGCTATATAAACAGAGACTGAGCTTTGTTTTCTGGCTGCCAAGATCCCAATAACCACACAGAAACTTTATTAATTACAACATTGTTTCTAACAAGCTCTTGCATCTTAAATTAACCAATTTTTATTATTTTGTATTTTACCACAAAGCTCATGGTTTATTGGTAAGGTTGTGGCATCTGTCTCCTTTGGCAACTACATGGCATCTGCCTGAATCTGCCTTATTTCCTCCTCTATCTCTGCTTGGATTTCCTGACTTGCAATATTCTGCCCTTTAACCAATGCTAAACAACCATATTCACAGCATATAGAGGGGATTCCCACATCATCTCCCCTTTCCTATCTAAACAAAACAAAAGGTTTACCTTTAACATAGAAAAAATTCATATAACAAAACAGGTATCAAGCAAGAATTGCAGTTACAATATTTTTGTGAGTTTAAAGGTTTATAGTTAACTTATCTTTTATCATAACTAAGGAAAACTATAACTATAACTAATTCTCTTGAACTCCATCAAAGACCCCAGGAGGATATAATATTACCTGAGTAAAAAGGAAGTGCAATCAAGCAACTTCAAAAAGGTACAAGAAATGACAGATACAACCTTCTACCTGGGCAATTACCCAAAGTCTCATTCACAATGTTGGGGCAATCAACTTTGAATAGGCCTAGAGCATCTGACAGATAATTTTCAGAGGTAGGAAAATTTGAAAATCTCTCTTACCCTGTCTGGGCAAGGCAGAGTCAGGTAGATGCCATGTAGCTGCTGAAGGAGAAAGACACCGAAACTTTATTGGTAAACTATAAGCATCATAGAAAAATATAAGATAATAATAAAAATTGGTTAACTTAAGATTTAAGTGCTAGATATAAATATGCCTGAGTCATTGACCAAACAGTGTTGTAATTAATATAATTTTCTGTGAATGTTTTGGTCTGGGTGGCAGGGAAAAAAGTACAGTCTCTGTTTCCAAATCTCTGTCTACAAAACTATTTATCAATGCCAGAGTTCAGTTCCTGAGAACTCAGCTAGCTCTGGGAGCATTGCAGATGGACAAGGAGGCATGCTCACTGTTTCCAAGATGTCTAATACTATTCAGTAATCAGCTTGGGGCTTATTCTATTTCTCTATAACTCAATACTTCTACTAGCTAACACAACGAGTGAATTCCAGCTAAGTTGGGAAATTCCTATGAAGCAAATCCTGTTTTCCCATTGACTTTCATTATTAAATTAAAAGTACATTTCCTACTTGTGGGGGAATTCTTCAGTAGTCTATTGCTTAGCAGAGTAGATCAATGAAAAATTAGACTCCTTGAAACGAGTCAAAGAGGAAAGCAGGAGAAAGAGGCATGATAGGAATGGTTAGCAGCCTATAAAAAGTGCTGCAGTTAAAGAAAGGATAATGGTGGTTCAGAAGCACTCTCAGGCTTTCAGCTCCAATGCAGTAAAATGTGAAACAGTAGAAAAGGAAGCAGGTCTTAGGTTTAAAAGCACAAGTGTTCACACTAGATAAATGATGTAGAGCAATTTGCTCGAGTTCTTTGAGTTCTATATTTTTCATGGGAGAAAAGAAATGAGCATGGAAGCTCACACATTTGGGTTGATAGGACCCAGTGAGGGATATGTGTGCTGTAAAGAACAAGGACAAAACAGAAGTGCCCATTCCAGAGCACCTGCTATGGTGCTAATGTTGCTTTACCTTTATTTCTATCATGTTAATTATCATCATTCAAAGACTGAAAGGTGGATTGACAGTGTACAAAATATATAGGCAGTAAGAAACATGAATTTAACTCTCCTCAGGGAATAATACCAGAATGGATGTTTTGTTGTTTGATCACTTTTAAATTAAAGCCAAAGTAATCTTCCACTTTGATTCTTTGCCTTGCTTGATGTCACAAAGCCATTTTAATCAGAAACAATGTGTGAGATAGATAGACACCTAGACACATTCACCTTGTGATTCTACACTGGCATCACTTAATCTTTTCATCATTGATTCACTCAACAAACAAGTATTGAACTCCTGTGTACGTTTGCTCAGTAGAATAAAATCTTGTATGCACCAGCAATATTTTCCTAAATGTGTGTTCCTTAAGAAGAGCTATGTCTCAGCTAAAAAATACTCCACACTCTGTATTATCTCAAGCATAGTCTTTCAACAGAAAATTGGAGGGGAAAGTGATCCATTTGAGATCAAAAGTCCTTGCTGTGCCGCTTCATCCTTTATGGACAGAAAGTGTCGTATCAATCATTCCGCTGTACAATCTCATTTGCACATCCTGAACTATCTTGATTTCAAGACTATCAGGGCTACACATGCTTCAAGACACAAGGCAGGACCAAGTACGATAGTGATGCTACTCTGTGTTCCATAGAGCTATCATATAGTTTTACTCAAAACCATTTTCTGGAGCATTAATAGTAGTTTGCTGGAGTAGAGTTTCCAGGTTTGAATACTAAACTGAGTTTATGAATGAATTATACTCTAACAGCAACATATAAAATGCACAATCAGAGTTCTTGTCATTTATGATGTGTATAGGTCATTTAGGAATGTGGGATTAAATGAAAATAATAGGTGAGGTTTCTAATATCTTACATTGTTCATTAATCTGAGATTTCCTTCAAAAAAGTTAAAAAAATGCCCACTTTCATCATCATTGTGGAACATAGCTTATTTTCCCATCAATATAAGAATTGGCCTTATAATTACAAGGGAATGATTTTATGCATTACATTTTATCTGTTCCAAAACATTAACAACAAAAATAGAAGAAAAAAATATTTTTTCATTACAATATATTACCCTTAAGATATTGTTGAGCAAGATGAAGTTCACATTTGCAACATTTACTTTGGGGCTGCTATTTTTTTGTACTGACTATCTACTAGTCAGAGTGGAATTCACCCTCTATTTTGGCTACACAGCAGAAAAATATTTGATAAGTAATGAGTGCATGTCCTTTTGTAGATACATTTACTGGATTAGTTCTGACTGTGTTTTAAAATTCTTTTGTGTGTTTTTCACAAATCCTTAAAAACAAAACAAAACCCAGAAACCAACAAACAAATTAAACCCAATACCAACCCCCCAAAAGCAACCAAACTAAAACAAAATAACATCTGATGAGATCAGATCAATTTGTATAGTTATAGATCAGGAATTCTCAGAACCAAATTTTCAGAGGCAAACCTTAAATAATTCATAGGCATGCCTGGGAAGACCTGTCTTCTAGGTAATCCTAAATCCAGTCTTAATTAGTGTTCCTATTGCTGTGAAGAGATATAGGTGATCATTGCAGCTCTTATACAGGAAAAACATTTACCTTATAATTTCAGAAGTTTAGTTCATTATCATCATGGTACATCATGATGGCATACAAGCAAACAGGGTGCTCTAGAAGTTGCTGAGTGTCCTACATATTGACTTTCAGGCAAGAAAAAGAGGTCTAATACATTGGGCATGGATTGAGCATGTATGATACCTCAAAGCCTGCCTCCACAGTTTCAGTAACTCCAACAAGGCCAAACACACTCCAAGAAAGCCATACCTCTTAATAGTGTTATCCCCATTGGGATTCATTTTCTTTCAAACCACCATATTTAACTCCCTGGCCACAAAAGACTTGTGGCTATATTGCAAATCAAAAATGCATTCAGTCCAACTTCAAAAGTCCCAATTGCCTATCACAGTTTCAACCATGTATAACAGTTCAAAGTCTCTTCTGAGATTCATGTAGTCTCTTAACTGCAACCCTCAGTAAAATCAAAATAAAAGAGAAGATCACATTATTCTATCATATAAAGAGGTAGGATTAGGGTTAAGGTTAGGGGTTAGGGTTAGAATATAAATTATTATTCCAAAATGTAGGAAAGAGCACTTAGTCAAGAAATACTGGATCAAAGGGAGACCCAAAAACCAACTGGACAGACTACAAATACTGCATCTCTATGTGTGATGTCAAAATGTTTTGTGGGACAATGGTCTTGTACCCTGTAAAGATTTGCCACTTGTTTTGTTCTAATAAAATGCTAATTGGCCAGTAGCCAGACAGGAAGTATAGGCAGGGCAACCAGTCAGGATGTATAGGTGGGATGATGAGAACAGAATTATGGGAAGAAGAAAGGCTCAGTTTGCAGTTGTCACCTAGACACAGAGGAAACAAGATGAGAATGCCTCATTGATAAAAGGTACCAAGCCACAAAGATAACACAGACAAGAATTATGGGTTAATGTAAGTTATAAGGGTTAATAAGAATCCTGAGCTAATAGGCCTGCCAGTTTATAATTAATGTTAGCCTCTGTGTGTTTCTTTGGGATTAAATGGCTGTGGGACCAGGTGGGACAGAAGCTTCTGTCAACAAAAATATTCTTCAGATTGCCTTTCAACTTTGTTGACTGCAACACACTTCTTTATCTTGGACTGGTTCTTCTTCCTGTTAGCAGATCTCCTCAGTAGATATCCCATGGCTTTGGTGTCCCTGAAATAATGGGATTTTCAAGGTAATCTAGATTTCACCATTACAACTTCATACAATGGCCTCCCTAGGCCTCAATCAGGGACAATCTTGACCTGTGGTGAACTCTATGACTTTCCTTAGTTGCTAAGAAATATTCCATAACCCCACGTATATATATGAATTTAATTTTACTTAATAATATATGAATATTATAAATATGAACTTATTGGAATGACTTCAAGACTGCAGTCCAATTATTTATAGCAGTGAAAAAAAGTCCAGGAATCTAGTAGGTGCTTATTCCCATGATTCTCAGCTGATTCTCAATATATGCTGAAATCCCAAAGAAGTGAGCTTCAATGTCAGTGAAGGAACAAATGTGCGGACAAGGTGAAGGCAAGTTGGTAAAGAATGAAAGGACCCTTCATTCTTCCCCTCTCCTTATATAGGCATCTAGCAGAACGTGTGGTCCAGATTATAGATGTGCCTTCCTGACTCAGGATCTGGATACAAGGTGTATGTCACCCTGCCTCAAAAATCCAAATAAAAGGAGTGTGTCATCCAACCTCAAGAATCAGAAGAAAGACATGTTGTTTTCCTGCCTCAAGATCCGGATCTAAAGCGTGCCCTCCATTTCTGGACTGTAGTTGATTCCAGACAGAGTCAAGTTGACAATCAAGAACAGCCTCACATTCCCTCAGTTCATGATGTGATTCTAGACACTATTGAAAAGTGTAAAAGGTAAACATTAAGAAGAGACTTTATTTGTGAGTTATGATTTTGCTCTTTTTCTGGACTGCAGAGTGCAGTGATGTTTTCTGCAGATAATGGGCATCAGAGGGCTAGTGAACTGTATATCTCTTCAGAGTGTGATCATATGCTTACTAGGCTTTCACCAATTCTCTACCTAGTGTTCTGGTTTGTTTAGCTGAGACATTCAGCAGGTTGGAGCTTAGAATGCATTTTCAACTCATAATATTCTCAGATTACAGCATGGTATTTAGTGTATAATTACTGAGTTTATTAGAACATGAGATCAATGGTTTATTTGTGGTATCTTTTGTGGGTTTGCTGTATCAATTAAAATCAGACCTTATTTTGATTCTAACATGGTGCCTTCTGCTCTAGCTCAGTTTTTAGTTGTTAATTATTTGTTTGATTGATTAATTTTAATTTGATTATCTCATTGTGATAACATTGTTGATGTGGTGTTCCTGATGACTGGACAACCAGGGCAAATGAATGAATGGGGAGACAGGACATTCTTAAGTACTTTCATCTTTTCAGGATGAAAATAAATTTTATCAAACAAATACATTCTCAAGGCTTTTATTTACTATTCTTAGAGTCACCAAGCTTGTTGAGCTGACCAATAACTGCTGTTTGTGAAATTGAAATGCATTTTAATTAGTTTAACATTTCCTCTTATACCATCACTATAATATTTTAAAATGCTAAATAAAATTTTACTTTTTTCTTTAAAATTTGTTAGAAACACTGATTCTTGAGGATGGGTAAACAGAGTAGTCAGTTATATGTCATTGGCGAGCCTCTTAGGTCTCAACTGACAATTCGAAACCCATAATCACACAAATGGGTGTGGTTAAACTCAGTAGGGCATAGTAATGAAACAAAAAGTCAGGATCGTGGGGAAAATGTATACAAAAGAAGTTTTCCAGTAGTGTGGCGAGGGAACTAGGCAGTGGGGCAGAGAAGAGTGATTTGAATATATATATATACATACATATATATACATACATATATATATATATATATTAATATATATATTTTAATTGCAGATTACATTTATTAATACAAAAGAAAAATTTGAAACAAACATGTGACATGAGAATGATTTCCCTTCTTCATGCGTGAAGTCTGAAAATCAGGACACTTAGAGGAAACTTGTGCTATGCCTTCCTTCAGATCTGTAATATTAGAAAGTTGAATTCTCCTGCATTTTTGTTCTTCACTGACTTATGTGTTCTTAGAGGTGAGAACTGAGTAAAGAAGGACAAGCTGGAGGCAAGGACCTGCAAGGACCTGTGTTATTCCTCATCCACGGAATAACCCTGTAAGTCCCGAGGCAAATAGAAGCAACTTTCTCATCATGGTGAATCTGTGAGTGGAAAGAAACAGAACCTATTGAGGATGATGTGATTATGAAAATACGTGGGGAACACTCATCACCTTTCTTGACACACTTAATGCTATTTTATTCAAACTGTGTTTACGGAGGAAATAATTTGTTGCTTCTCACAAAAAAGTCATATTTTTCTTATTTCCTCATAGCTGTTATAATACTAATCAAATTACATCTAACTAAAGTCTAATGTACTGCAGCCCAGAAAAAATAAATAATAGATTGAAGTTGTTTCGGTAATGTTTGTGATGCTGTTTTCATGCAGTCTACGTTCTTGGCTGTGGAGGAACAGATAGTCAGTTTTACTGCTATCAAGAAGATATTTAGTAAACTGTTGCTCCAGTCACTGGGAAGTGTTTTGTACTAAGAGTAAACAAAGCAGTTGAGGACTTCATCTGACCTGTCTTAGTGACCACATGACTTAATTCTCCATCCTAACTGAATCACTAGTCATTTTTCTTGTCCTCAATAAACTCTGTGTCTAAGATCCTTTCATGCAAGCCAAGAAAATAGGCTACTGCCATTTTAATTCAATGTGTGTGTTTTTTAAGTAGTCAAACTGTGGAGATTAAAAACCTGCAGATAGGATTGTGTCTTCTTGATTAAATTACTTTGTAGAATTGTACTTCAAAACAATCCTGTTTTCTCTAAATAGTCTCTCATCTTTATAATAGCAAGAATGCACATATATTAGCAAAAATTTGTGAAAGAAACCTACTATGTATTGATGATTTAATGTATAGAAAAACCTGTATCTATTAAACCCAGTTTTCTGCCCTAGTATGTATGGAGATACCTTTCCGAAGGCGAAAAGCAGCAGCTTGAGAAAAATCAACTTGTGAAGTCACTTCAAGTCCCGGCATGCCTATTTCAGAAATACATTTTTTTCATTTTCCATAAATCACCTTTTCAAGAGTCCAGCACACATAGGTTAAAAAAAGCAATGCTTTCTTTAGAATTCTGCAAGATACCATAAAGAATATGCAATCTTCAATTCATGTGATTTTTCAT
>LOJH01063007.1:0-13653 GCA_001685095.1 Ellobius talpinus
GTCATCGTCATCGTCATCGTCATCGTCATCATCATCATCATTATTATTATTATTATTATAGACTTTGTGACTGTTTTCACTTCAGGACTTTTAATGCTGGTTTTACCATTTCTTTCCTATGCCACCAAACTTCAAAGGGGATGTATCTTTAGTATAATGTGAAATATTCTCCCTCTTAATTTTGCTCAAGATTTTATTCTCTTCCCACCATTTAATAATCTTCAAATTTAAGGATCATTAAATTTTCAGGTCTAATACCTATTCTCTGTATTTTCTTTTATATTTATACTTCATTCTCTGTGAGAAAATACTACCACTCTCGTCCATTTTTAACTCCCTTTCTAGTTTTTTTTCCTTTTAGCCCCACATGAATGTTTCATGTGATCAACTATTATCTCATTATACATCCAACGAAATTGATAATATTTTCTATTTTTTACTGAAGCGGTGTTGAGTTTGGGTAGAATTCCTTCTTTTCTGTTTTGACCTTTATCCATTTTTGTGTAGAAAATATGGTGGTAATATGTGAAAACATAACAGTAAAATAGCTGTAATTAATTCCATATGCTGCTAGAACTAATGACTCATCCTTAGATATGAACATCTAATGATTACTAGGTGATTGTGGAAAACATAAATCATAGAGGAAATAGAATAACAAAACCAAAGGGGAAGAACCAAAATCAATGGATGACAGAAAAAATTACAAACATGATAAAACACTACATTAAAGATGAAGTAGAAATCTATTAAAAATATCCCTCTTCCTAGGGATTAGTATATAGAACTCTCTGCTATTTTCCCCAATGCTGTGTTTACCTTCCTGCTACCATGTGACTCTGACATGTTGGTAATGGACTAACTTCTGAAACTTATCCAGACAACCAACTAGCTAGCACAGACAAAGCCTCAAGATTCAGCCACTCATAGTCAAACAAACAAATAATACCTATGGCATATACTAACTCATAATTGGATAATAGGAATAATGTATAGGATAACCAACCTAAAATTTAAAATCCTAGAGAGGCTAGATAACATGGATGGCCACCAGAGGGATGTATAGATTTCCCTGAAAAGGGGAAACAGAAGATATCTCCTGGATAATGTGGGGCCAGGGGTGGGGGGAATGTGGGATGGATGATAAAAGTGGGACAAAGGGGAAGAACAATGAAAGAGATGACTTGATAGGGGCCATTTTCAGGTTAGAAAAAAACTGATGCCAGGGAAACTCCCAGGAGTCCACAAAGATGAGCACATTTAAGACTCCTAGTAATAATGGAGAAGATGCCTGAACTAGCCTTCTAACTGTAATCAGATTGGTGACTACATTAATTGTCATCAGAGAGCTTTTATCTAGTAGCAGATGGAAGCAGATGAAGAGATCCAAAGGCAACCAGTGGATGGAGGTCTGTGGGGGTCAAAGTCATGATGGGAAATCCTGAGCCTCTGGAACCTTATGAACTCTGGACCAAAAGCTAAGGAGCCTGCATTTAAACAGTATAGGTCTTCTGCATGTGTATGGCAGTTTTATAGCTTGGTCTGTTTGTAAGGCATCTAGCAGTGAGATCAGGACCTGTGTTTATCTATTAACTGGCATTAGGAAGGCTGTTCCCTAAGATAGATTACCTTGACCAGCCTTGATGCAGAGGGAAGAGCTTGGTACTGCCTCAACTTTATGTTGTATGCTTTGTTCAAGCCCATAGGAGGTCTCCCCTTTCTGAATGGAGGAGGAATATATAGGGAGGGTGATACATAAGAAGTAAAGAAGGAATAGGAGGAGATGAGGGAGGGGAAACTGTGGTTGGTATGTAAAATAAATAAAAATAGTTAATTAAATAAAATAAATAAAAATGTACTGAAAAAAACTAGTAAGAACTGCTGAAATTTCCAGATTAACCCTAAAGAGTGTCTCTTGATGTCTCAGTCATTAAGAGCACAGCCTGCTTTTTCAAAGGTCCTGACTTCAATTCCCTGCAACAACATGGTGGCTGACTATAATCTATAATGAAATCTTGTGCACTCTGAAGGAAGAGACCTAGTTAGCCATGCTTATCACCTTAGACCATAAAACCCAATATGAAAAAGTTCAACAGAACTGCCATATATAGACTACCCATGTATGCTTCAGCATTGCCAAGGCATGAATTTCATTTAATTTCAAGAAAATAAATATGACAAACTAGAAGACAGTCAAATAGTTTTTGTGTTTCCCTGGAGGCAGAATGCATGATATTGATGACAAGGAAGTTAGGGAGGCACTCGTTCTATGTGTGCAACCTTTCAATATCCTTTTATTAGCTCTCACTAGGTTCCAGCTCCAGGCCAGACCCTGTGCTACCCTCCCTTGTATGAGATACAGGACCCTGAACCACCCTGTCTTTCATCATCTGTATTCTGAGAAGATGATGACCAACTCATGTTTATTGTGGGGTAGATAAAATAAGCAGTATTTGTCCTAGACTTTAGGTATCACTGCTTTATAAACATTTATCTATTATAAGCCATATATGAGTCTTGTTACAATACATTTTCTGAAACACAAAAAGATTTTATCAATATTCTCTTATTTGTCAGATTCAGAATTTTGGAGGAAGCTAAAGATGAACTTCTCTTAAGATGACTAACTTCATAATATTCCCTATTATTCAAATATCTATTTCTAAGTTAGAACAATTAGGGATAATGATTTATTCTTTTATTCAACTCTAAATGTTTTAACTTAAACATTTTAGTCTATCTTTATAGTGAGGTTAGTTATTTGTTTCAATTCATTGTTTTTTATGAACTTCGGTCTTAGTCCTATGGTCCTAATGATACAGAAATTTAATTGATATAATTCTATTATTGATGTCCTACAATGATATAAGTAACATAATAACATATATTATTTAGAGCTGTAAAAGATTTTCAAAAGGATCATGATATTTGATTATTAAGCTTCATAATGTATGCTTGTTTATAGTAATTTTATATTCCATTTTGAATCATTTTAAAATAACTAATATGTACTGGAAAGTTAGCTGAGAAAATAAAGAAATTGGTGACCAGGAGAAAACAGCTTCATTACCAGGAACCAACACAGCGAAAGAAAAGATTCAATGCAAATTATGCTCTGCCGTCTGTACATTTGTCATGACATGTATATGCAAGCATATACAAACAAACATAAACAAGTAACTATAATGAAAAATTAAAATAAATTATGGACTGTTAGATAATTGTATTTGTATTTATAAAATTTCTGTGTTTTGGTATAAGAATTTGCACATGATGTTTTTTTAATTTTATCTTTACTTGTTTATTCTTATAACCATTAATATTTGCATGTGGTTTTGTCTCAATTCAAAGAACAATCCAATCCACAGTAAAATTCACTTTGCTAGGAAAAGACATTACATTTTGACTTCTAAATGTGCTATTCCTAAATCTATAGGCTTTAAAATATATAACCTTATTTTATGATTTCTTTCTCTTTTTGCTGGTCAAAAATTTAATTGAGAACCCCAGACTTCTACAGATAAATCCAAAGAAGGCTTTTTTGTAAGATTTTTTTATTAATATTTTAAGTGTATATACATGCCCGAATGTATTCATCTGTGCCATGTTATTGCAGTACCACAGAGGTCAGAAAGGGTGAAAGATCTCTGGAAAGAGAGTTACAGAGATCTGAGAGCCACCATAAATTTTTAACTTCTCTGAAGGTGACTTCAATTATTTATAGATTTTGTGAGCATTTATCATTGTTATCTATTTTACATATGTTTTCTGTGGTTGCATTATTAGCAACATTTTTAATATACTTTAAGAATTTTTAGTAATGACCATTTGGTGTTGCATTAGCAATCAGGAGTGCCTTTCCTTGGGGAAAACTCTTGCTCCCACTTTATTGTATATCATAACAATGAAAAGAAGATGGCATAAATTTGAAAGATAACAAGATCAGTACATGGGATGGCTTGAAGAGAGGAAAAGGAATTGGGAAATGATGTAATTATGTTATAATCTCAAAAACAAAAGAAATGATTTTAAAATTATTCTTTCAAAAAATATATACAATGTATTTTGATCCTCAATGCTTTTCTTAACTACTTCAGTTTCTAATCTACAGCAACCTCATCAATCACCAAATTTCACACCCTATTTTCATTTTTACTTTTACAAATCCAACACTTTTTTTAATTCCCTGAGAATTTTGCAAAATATATTTTGAACATACTGAACACCTTCCCTCAATAGATTAATCAGATCTATCTCCTACTTCTCTACCCAGTTGATATTCACATTCTCTACTTACTTTTAAAAAAATAACCCACCAAATCCATTTTGTGTTTTTCATGTACTACTCATGTCTATAAGAGTCATACAGTGAAACATAACTGACCTACCGGAGGCCACTTTTCCATGGAAATCTAATTCCACTCACAAAGTAGCCATTAACTGTCAATAACCCCTCTGCTAGTGGTTGGAATCTTGGGAGATCTTTTATGATCTCTGTTGTAATGTTGACTGACTTGATCTGTTGCAAATGTTTTCCAGATAATCTCAGATACTGTGGGTTCATGAAAATGACATGTCCAGAAAACAAAGTGAGACCACAGTCCACCCACTCCTTCAGTCTTTCACTCCTTCTTCTGTAGTAGTTCCAGAGTCTTAGCATGAGTGATACAGATATGCTGCTTGCAACTGTACACTAGATTGATTAATTATCCACCATCTTAATAGTTGTGAGCTTCTGCATTAATTACTACCCAATATACAGAATACTTCTCTAATAATGTCTGAAAATTGCATTAATCTATGGGTATAGAGATCAAATTTAGAAGGCAGTTTGAATATAAACACTTTAAGAAAAAAACACTAGTAAATTCATTCCCAGGAATTAAATTATTGATTAACACCCTCCATTAGCCTAAATGGTATGCTTAAAGCTAGTCAGCAGTGTAGAAACCATCTGATCAATAACAACTTAACTAATTTATGTATTGTGACTAACGTGTGTGATGTCTTCAGCAATAGGGTGTTGCCATCAAATAATTTGGTTGAGCAACTGAAAACAATAGCAAAACCTACATTATTTGGGTAGTCTCTGGTCTGCCAGTGAGCAATAATTCAAGGGTAGGAATACCTTCCAAATTTCTTTTTGCTTTTGTTTTGAGAAAACATTTCTTTATGGATTTTTGATTTTATTGAGCTATAAATTTTTATCTGATTCTCATCCTTCCTCTCCCCTCCCCTTCAACACTCTCCCATGGTTCCCATACAGCCAATTCACTCAGAAGATTCTGTCCTTTTCTACTTTTCATGTAGATTAGATCCATATAGCTCTCTCTTAGGGTCCTCATTGTTGTCTAGGCTCCCTGGGATAGTGAATAATTCTGGTCTGGTTTTCTTTGCTTTATGTCTAAAAGCCTCTTATGAGTAAAAACATATGACATTTTTTCTTTTTGGGTCTGAGTTACTTCACTCAATATGATGTTTTCTAGATCCATCCATTTGCCTGTAAATTTCAAGATGTCATTTTTTCTGCTGTGGAGTACTCCATTGTATAAATGAACCACATTTTCCTTATCCATTCTTTAGTCAAGTGGCATTTAGGTTGTTTCCAGGTTCTGGCTATGGCAAACATGCTGCTATGTACATAGTTGAGCACATGTCTTTGCATACAATTGAGCATCCTTTGAGTATATACCCAAAATTGGTATTGCAGTGTCTGGAGTAAAGTGGTTTCCTAGTTTTCTGAGAAATTGACATACTGATATCCAAAGGCACTGTAACAATTTGCACTCCCACCAGCAATGCAGAAATATTATTCCTTTACTCCACATACTCTCCAGCATAAGTTGTCATCAATGTTTTTGATTATTACAGGTGTAAAATCTAATCTCAGAATTGTTTTGATTGGCATTTTTTCTGAGGGCTAAGGATATTGAACATTTTCTTAAGGGTCTTTCAGACATTTTAGATTATTCTGCTGAAAGTTCTCTGTTTAAGCCTGTACTCCATATTTTATTGGATTATTTGTTCTTTTGATGACCAATTTTTTGAGTTCTTTGTATATTTTGGAGATCAGTACTCTGTTGTAGGGTTGATGAGGATCATTTCCCATTCTGTAGGCTGGTGTTCTTTCTTGTTGACCATGTCCTTTGCTTACAGAAACTTTTCAGTTTCAGTAGGTCACATTTATTAGTTGTTTTTCTCAGTGTCTGTGCTACTGAGGTTATATTTAGGAAGTAGTCTCCTGTGCCAATNTTTGTTCTTTTGATGACCAATTTTTTGAGTTCTTTGTATATTTTGGAGATCAGTACTCTGTTGTAGGGTTGATGAGGATCATTTCCCATTCTGTAGGCTGGTGTTCTTTCTTGTTGACCATGTCCTTTGCTTACAGAAACTTTTCAGTTTCAGTAGGTCACATTTATTAGTTGTTTTTCTCAGTGTCTGTGCTACTGAGGTTATATTTAGGAAGTAGTCTCCTGTGCCAATGCATTCAAGTATACTTCTCACTTTCTTTTCTATGAGGTTCAGTTTGGTTGGCTTTGGGTTGAAGATTTTGATCCATGTGGACTTGAGTTTTGTGTGTGGCAATAGATATGGACCTATTTTCATATGTCTACATGTTGATATTTAATTATGCCAGCACTATTTGTTAAATATGCTCTTTTTTCTCCATTTTATATTTTTTGCTTCTTTGTGAAAAGTCAGATGTTCATAGGTGTGTGGATTAATATATGGGTCTTTGATTTGTCCTCCTGGATGTTTTTATAGCAATATCAGGATGTTTTTAGTAATGTAACCATGTAGCAGAGTCTGAAGTCAGGGATTGTGATGCCTCCAGAAGTCCCTTTATTGTTCAGGATTGTTTTGGCTATTCTGGTTTTTCTGCTTTCCCATACAATGTTGAGTACTGTTCTTTTGAGGTCTATGAAGAATTTTTTTCTGGGATTTTGATGGGAATTACATTAAATCTGTAGATTGCTTTTGGTAAGATTGCCATTTTATTATGTTAATTCTTCCTACCTAAGAACATGAGATACCCTTCCATTTTCTGGTGGCCTCTTCAATTTTCAAAAAATAGTTGTTATACCCTACTGAGTTCAATTTGTATTTCCCATGCATGCCTGAGTGTGGGGCTAGTCATTGGAGCATTATCAATCTAAGCGGGGCAATTTACCTGAAGAAACTCTATTCTTTCTTCCCTAGATGTCATGGCAACCATGATATCTAGGAGGAATTTTATCCTCTGTTTAGAGTAAGTCCAATGAAAGCTAGTGTGTGTGTATGTGTGTTGTGTGTGTGTTTGAGTATGTGTGCCTGTGTGTAGTTTATAAAATAGGTTTTGTTATAGAGCTTTAAAGTATTATTAGTGTTAGTTATCCCTTCCCCAAACCCTAGTGAGAATTTAGGAGGACATTTGACAGTAAGGATTAGAGTTGGTTATGGACTAGAGATTATCCTAATAACAATGACACAAGTGAAGATGAAAGTATTTTTTTCTTCAAGGGAAAAAAATCCAGAATCAACAGTCTCACAGATTTGATTTTATAACCCCTGGGGACTCTAGCTATTTCTTTGTTTACAGCTAACATTCCCAATCTACTATTTCCTTTAACTGTCCAAGATGGTTAGCTCAGTATGACCATCATAATCTATTCTAGCAATTGAGGAAGTAAAAGTGAAAAAGAGAGACACACTCTTTATTAGAATTACAATGTGACCATAGTCATTCAATCATACTGAGCTAATAACCTAACATGTACTCAGCTAAGTATGGAGAGTCCTATTGTTAATGAATAAAGGAATGTGTTTATTAGAATAATAAAAATGCAGTTTCTACAAAGGAAGAAATTGATATTTGGGTTGAATTTGTTTTAATGGTCTTATAAATAAGTTTATTCTAAAAATTCACTAGCATGTTTTATTGTATGTTCAATAAGGCAGTAAGTGTATGTAACATGCATGAATATATCACATGATAAAGGTTATTTGCTGTCTTGTGAGGGATGATTTGACATGTATTGACCATGTGGCTCATAGAGCCACCTCCTGCAAAGTTTGACACACATCCTGAACTACTGCTTTCTTGTTGTGTTCTTGTACTGACTCAATCAGTTTCTCCTCTATTACTACTGTTTTAATTCACTTTACATCAATAATTCATTATTTGAATATGAAATTCTGCAAATGTTTTGTAAAGTCTTATCTCACTATTAACACAATATTGGTAAACTTTAAAAGATTTTTTATTGTAACAAAATATTAATTTTTATATATATTATAAATATTTATATAATATAAAGTATAATTTATCCTTAGAATTTAAAAATCTTCATATAAATATTTTATAAATCTTACATATTTTTCTTTGAAAGAAACTAAAATATTCAGGGATTTTTAAGAGACTGAATTTAGCTAAAAGGAACCAAATAGTTTCCTATTACAAAAGAATATATTGTTATTAGACAGAATATAGTAATAAAATTAGATTCCATTTCTGGGGAAATCTTAAAATATTGTACTTTTTTTGCAAATGGTGTCCAGAGATAATGCTGGGCTAGAGTATCTGTGGCATACACATTTTTAGTTTAAAGCTTGGGAAATCAGAGGCTAACATAGTTTATGCTCATGAACATCAGGTGCATGATCTTTCCTCAAAGAATGCAGGTTATGAATAATAAGCTTGTGAACTAGTATAGGACCACTATGTCAGAACAGCAACTTAGCACTCTTGTCATTAATGATATGGATATCAATATTAGTCATTGTTAGAATTTATCAAATTTAGATCTTACATGCTTCCATCCCTAAGGGTGTGCTTCATTAATGTTTTTGCTTAGCAAACAACACAGGGACATGGGGCCACAAGTTCATATCAAACTGGCATTTGAGCATTTTTTTCTTCACAAGGCACTTACTATAAGTAAATATAAATCAGTTTTTCATAATTCTTTCAGCTTCATGGATATTGAATTAAATGACATTATTTAAGGTTTGTAATCATGACAAAAATACTATAATATTCAATACTGGATCTTCATATCTTTCAATGCCTATTTTATTTATATAAAATTTGCACAGTTGGAAAACAGAGTAAACACTGGTGTATGTTTTGTATTGTAGACTTCCTTTGGTGTTTTATTAATCTATTCAGTTCAGTCAATCAAAGTACAGTACTACTCATGTGTGGCTGAACTTTTTAACACTGAATAGTTCCTGGAAGTGAAAAAAAATCAACTTGTCCTTTTATGAAATAGTCATCTTGAACATCTGTGTGCATAAGAAACCCGTCATCATATAATCTACCAAGGAGAGATTTTTCCACCCTAAGAATTTCAAAAGCTTAGACACAAAAACTTGGTTAAGCAGCTGCCATCAACCATATAAATTGATAGACTTCTTCCAACAAGGCAGTATCTACTTTAACAAAACAACTCCCCCTAATAGTGTCACTCCTTATGAGATTATAGGGACAAATTTCATTAAAAATACCACAGAGGAAAATATATATAGCCTTCCAAAGAATGTATTGGAAAAATATGCATTATCAGAACAGGATTTTGAAAATGGATAGAGTTAATAGGCAACAAAGTTATGAATTAACTTCACCTGCATCATTCCTTAAATCTATCAACTTATCTGCTGCATTAGTTGGCTCAAAACTTAAAATAAATTAAGCACTATTTTGAAACTTTTTCAAATAAAATCTCAAAATTATATTTTTGCTAATTTATTGAATTTAACTAAAATGGAGCAGAGATGATTCTGATAATAGAGAACTTTTAAGAACTATAGCTGTTTGACCTCATTCATGAAGTTATGTTACAAGGAAGCATTTGGGTGACTGTACCATCAAAGGCTACTTCTGCATCAGTACCTTGTGGTTTTCATTCATTATGGTTAAGCTAAATAATTTAAATTAATAAATGAAAAATATTACTTTAATGCAAACATTGTGATGTCACAACAATTGATCTAAACATTGAGATGACTCTGAAGTGAATATTGACCAAGTAGTATACACAGTGTAGATATGGTATAGAAGTAATGGGTCACATCCTCAGAGGGAGGAGTTAAATGATATAATTATGATATTCTTTATGACATTCAAATTAATGTTTACAAATTGATTATTTATGTAACTATTCAATTCATAGTTTAGGCTGAGTAATATGATGAGTAACTAAAACTATTGATATCTAGCCTATATATAGACAGACTACTCTTTATCAAATTTACTCTATTTTTCTGTCATCTATCACACTGGTAATAAGTGCTGCTTTAGCATAGAAATTTATTTCATATGTACATATACCTATACTCATTTTGATTGTATATTCATATAAGAGCTATTTTTTTACTGAGTAGAGTCTAAGGCTTTGCTAAGTACCTGCTCATAGAGAGGGTTGCTGAAAAAGAAAATGGAAATCCAAGATAAATCTGACAAATATGGTGACTCACCCCTCCAATAGATCATATAGAAGGCTGAGGCAGAAAAAAATGTTTCCTAAAATTCATTTAAAATCATCATTAGATATATAGTGAGGATGAGGCCATCATGAGGTTCATAGTTAGAATTTATCCTATTACAACAATAACTGTGAGTTGGAATCTCAACATAGTTAGAATGTGCCTCATTAAGTATATAAAAATAATTCTGGTATGGTAAGTGATTCATACCACAATTTTAACACTCAGCAGACTAAGATCAGTCAGTGTGAAGTTGGAAGCCATTCTTGAACATATATTAACTTCAAAGTCAATGTGATCTACTAATGTTACCCTATCTCAAAGTAAAGGGAGGAGTAAATGTATTTCAGTGCTACAGTAATTTACTAGCATGTGCATGGCCCAGGGTTGGATCTATAGCTCCAAAAAATAGACAGCTATGGATACAGAGGTACAAAGCAATCATAATCTTCTGATGGCATATAAATTATTCCTGTCACAATGAAAAAATATCCAAAAGTTCTTCATATAATTTTAAATGGAACTTATTCATGTTCTAGCTATATCATTTTTAAATACAAACTCACAAGTTAACACAACATATTTATGTCCTTACATTCCTGTTTATTGCTAACTTATTTCAAGTAGCCAAATTACAAAATCAGCTGAAGAGGCCATGAGGATGTGGATGGACAAAATGGTCTAGTAAAGTGTACTATATGCATCAGAGATTTATTTGAATTAAATGGCATTATTTACAAGATACGAAAGAAAATAAGAAATACTTATAAATGTGAAAGGGGAATAGAAGAAAGTAGAGGGGATATATAAAATGAAACAGGAAGGATGGATATGAACAGATTTATATTACATAGATGTATAAAAATAGTAAACTAAAACCCTTTCCTTAATGAAATTCATCTGTGCTGATTTAAAAAGTAGAAGAGAAGGTGTGAGAAAATGTGAAACAGTGAGAAATAACCTCTGTAGTGACATAACAATAAACACATAGTTTTTGTTCACATATCAATGATAAAATTTCTATCAAACAATGAAACAATGTTGCTAGGGAAGTATAGAACTGGATTCTAGAGACAAACATAATTATACAGTGATAAACATCCCATAATATTTATTTCAAAAACACCATAAATGGCAATCTCTACAGGAATAAAGCTATTTTCTTCAGCCAGGTGGTGGTGGCTCACGCCTTTATTCCCAGCACTCGGGAGGTAAATGCAGGCAGATAATCTATGAGTTTGAGGCCAGCCTGGTATACAAGGACTAGTTCCAGGATAGGCTCCAAACCTACAGAGAAAATCAGTCTAAAAAAATAAATAAATAAAATAAAAACAAGAAAGAAAGCTATCAGCTTCTAACATTATAGATTCCAGTTTTTAAAACACTAAACATTCATCCAAAGCATTATAAGGAAAGCATTATAGTGAAGCATGATGGCATTATAAGATCTATTTTTAGCAAAGACCCTAAAACTAAGTATATAAATAGTTTGATTTTGATTTCAATCCTCAAATATTTATATAATATACAGTAAATAAGGCCAATGTTTATATTAAAAATACTTTAATCTCCCAACACTTGGTTAACTGATTGAAAAAGTCTTGTTCCCCTAGATTTCACATCTGATATGACCACATTCTCAAAACTCTTGACATGTAATATGGATTTAAGTACTGTAGAATCACAAAACCAAAAGATATAATGTGTCAGTAGGAAAACAAAAATGAAGCAAAAAATAAAAACATTTTGAGTGGAATGACATTTAAAATGTGATTTCAAAAACTGAGTAAATATTATATTATTTAAGTAAAAGAAGATAATTTTCCAGTTTTAGTTCGAGGAAATAACAGAGAAAAGAGTGTTATGAGAATTATTTTTAAAAGAAAATATGAGGAACACAGAGTGCTCCAATACTGAGGGGAGTTGGGAGGTCAACCAGACAGAAACTTAACAGAGAAATAAGAAAACTAACAGATGTAATGAATCAAATGGACTTAACTGACATCTATAGAACATTCCATCCAAACAGAAAAGAATATACTTTCTTTTCAGCACCTCATGGAACCTTCTCTAAAGTTGATTACATACTTGGTAACAAAGCAAACCTCCATACATGTAAAATAAATTGGAGTAACCCTCTCTATCTTATCAGATCAACAGGGGATAAAGTTAGAATTTAACAACAATACTACTCCAAGAAAGCCTTCCAACACATGGAAACTGAACAGTCAACTACTGAACCATCTCTGTGTCGAGAAAGAAATGAAGACATAAAGTCTTTCTTGAGTTCAACAAAAATGAAGGCACAACATATCCACACCTATGGGACTCTATGAAAACAGTGGTAAGAGGAAAGTTCATAGCACTAAATGCCCACAAAGAGAAAATGGAGAAAGCTCACATTAGTGAACTAATAGAACACCTTAAATCTCTAGAAAAAATGAAGCAGACTCACCCAGGAGGAGTAGAAGACAGGAAATAATCAAATTAGGGCTAAAATCAACAAAAGAGAAACACAAAAAACAATACAAAAAATCAATGAAACAAAGAACTGGTACTCTGAGAAAATCAAGATTGACAAACCCTTATACAAACTAATAAAAAGGCAGAGAGAAAATATCCAAATTAACAAAATCAGAAATGAAAAGGGGGCCATAAGTACAGACGCTGAGGAAATTCAGGGAATCACTATGTCTTACCATAAAAACATGTACTCTACAAAATTGGAAAAAGTAAAAGAAATGGACAAATTTTTAGGTAGGCACCATATACCAAAATTTAATCAAAATCAGGTGAGCAATTTTAATAGACATATAAGCTATGAGGAAATAGAAGTTGACATCAAAAACCTTCCAATGCAAAAAAGCCAAGGGCCAGATGGTTTTAGTACAGAATTCTACCAGAATTTAGTACTTTCAAGAAGAGCTAATACCTATAGTCCTCAAAGTGCTCCTCATGGTAGAAACAGAAGGGTCATTGCCAAACTCTTTTTATGAGGCTACAGTTACCCTGATACCAAAATCGCATAAAGACTCAACCAAGAAAGAGCAATCTCACTCATGAACATATATGCAAAAAGTCTCAGTAAAATACTGGCAAACCGAATACAAGACCACATCAAAAAACTCATCCATCATGATCAAGTAGGCTTCATCCCAGAGATGCAGGGCTGGTTTAACATATGAAAAT
>LOJH01063008.1:0-10783 GCA_001685095.1 Ellobius talpinus
CCTTACTTTGCTGTCATATTTACCTACACATCTCTCTCACCTCCTTGGCGGGAGTTTGCCAAGCAGCTCACTTTCTTACCTGTTAGGAACACATGCTATGTGACTACTGAACAGCATCAAATCTCTTCTGAATAAAATGTCAATTTTTTATTTAAAATTTTATGAATATTTTGTGGCCTATGCATTATGTTGGTATTAGAATTAGCCTCAACTATAAATCCTGACAGGAAACTATAATGTATACAGGTATTCTTAAATAGGCAGCTGTGTGCATATTTATTTGATGTGAACTCATAGCTATTTTATGTGAGTGTCCCCATAGGTGTATGTGCTTGGAAACTTGGTCTCCAATGCTGGTGCAGTTTGGATAGGTTACTGGTCCTTTAAGAGTTAATTTAAGGCCTAGCTAAGGGTAGGAGACTGTGGGTGCTGGCCTCGGAGAACAGCCAGGCCCCACTTCTCACTCTGTTCAAACTCTACTTTCTGATCATTGATAATGTAAACAAGCCACCTCATATTCCCACTGCCACAGCCAGGAACTGCCCTTGCTGCCATATTGTGTCTGACCTGAGGGACTAGATCCTTTGAACTTGAGGCTGTTCAGTCAGTACTCTGCCACCAGGTTAAGTAAGTTATGCACCATATTTCTAACAGCATGGTTAGAAAAATGAAAGCTCAAAGGAAGGCTTGACAGTAGAGCATTATGTTTTAAGATAATGATGAAGAAAATGGGTCTTAGAATGACACTGGGGGCAGCTGACTTGTGTGAGGGTAGAGTGTTAGAAGAAGAAAGACCGCCAGAGTGGACTTCCATGCTTTCAGCTCAATGGTAGGGTCCATCATTAAGGCAAAGAAGGTTGTGGACATGTGCACGGAGTTATGTTTCAGAAAGTTAGCAAAGAAGACAAAGCCAAGAATAGAGTTCAAAGTAGAGGATGTAATTGCAGTATCAGTTGTAACAAGGGCATGTATAGATGGTCTTGACTGCCAGAGGGACAGATGAGTTAAGAGAGTGTGTGTGAGAAAGAAGGGGAAAGGGCCTAGGTAGGTCACTCCAATTTTTACAGGTGTGAGACAAGAGGGAAGGACCAGAAAAGGAGGAGGAGGCAGCAGAGGGAGATGGAGGAGGAACATGAAATATTATAGAAGCCAAGATGGTCAATGTTCCGGTGACATCTATTAAACACGGTAAGATGTGGATTAAAAAGTCACTGCTTCACACACCAGGGTGTAGAATATCGAATACAATCAGCAGTGTTTTGTGGAGGGTCTACTGTGTGACTCACTATGTCACACTACAGATGCTGGGGATCTCCTCATTGGAACTCCTCTTGGTTGGTGTTGTCCTGTGTTGTGGAAATCCTGCAGCGTTCGGTCTCCAGGACTGGTCCCTTCACATGTTCCAGCAGATCATAGATGGGGTGGATGTTGGGTTGGGCCAACTCATAGCCCTGGTTCTGGGCCTAGGTAGTTGCAGGGTTGGTCAGCCTGCCAGCTCTCTGTTGTCCTCACCATGAGGGTGAGCTCTCCTGCATTGCCCTGATGAGTTCACCCCTTGCAGTGATGAGTAAGGTGTAGGGCCAGTTCTGCTTTCATGTCCTCAGGGTTGGATCTCCTACATCTATACCTTCAGGGTCAACTTTCCTGTGTTGCCTAGGCACTTTTGGCACAGGGATCGCTGTCCCGAGTGCTGCAGCCTATGAGAGGCAGGACCAACTCTCCCGTTATTATGACTTCAGGGCCAGCTTTGCCACCTGCTTCAGGAGGAGCTGGGTGGTGGGAAACATCTTTCACTCGCCCATGACACCACATGACAGATAATAGGGACAGCTCTCCCACGCTCACAACTTCGGGGCTGACTCACCAACACCTCCGCCCATGAGTTTGACTCTATTGTGCTTCCTATGAAAGGTGCAGGGTCTAAGCTCCCAAGAGTTGCAGCTGTGGGGTCTGGGGCATCTCTCCCATCCTTATGACCTAGGGACAGCTCTCCTATCTGGGAAGGCATCTCTCCCCCACCCATGCCACCACAAGACAGATGAGTAATGGGGACAGCTCTGCCATGCTCACAACATTGGGGCTGGCTCACCCACACCTCTGCCAACAAGGTTGGCTCCAGAACAGTCTAATCTTACTAAAATAAACACGAATACACTGATTTTCTCCCTTCTTCTTAAAGAGCGTGTGCTCTATGGCAGCAAGTGTAGGTTTCCCTGAGTCACGAGCACATGAGATTGCATGCAAAGTTAATGGCTCCCCCGAAGCAGCACACAGATGGCAAATGCTGACATGTTGTGGGGAGGAGGGAAGAAACTAGAGTGTCTGGAGAATTCCCAAAGTGACTTTGTTGAACAGTGATGCTCTGAACCTCTGGCAGGGGAGGCAGAGTGGGCAGGGAAATAACGGAATTCCACAGGTGTGTTCTTGCACCCGTGATTTCATACAGTGGAAGAAGCCGGTTTTTAATGATTGTGTCCCAATCAGGAACTTTGTCTCCACAAAATAATAGCTCCTAGTCATTTTCACAGAGGACAGAGCACAATGTGCCCAAAGTTCCCAGAACATAAGCCTGTCAAAGAACATTGTGGCAGTACTGTCATCAGCAGTAGCCAATCAGGAAATAGCATT
Source organism: Ellobius talpinus (assembly GCA_001685095.1). Taxonomy (NCBI): domain Eukaryota; kingdom Metazoa; phylum Chordata; class Mammalia; order Rodentia; family Cricetidae; genus Ellobius; species Ellobius talpinus. The sequence goes on from LOJH01063008.1 coordinate 2,629, forward strand.
TGCAACTTCACCTAATGAAGGAATTGACAGACAAATTTAGGGAATACTACAGATTTATACTAGTTTTCGCTAAGTGGTGAAATGCCGAAATGCTTCATAACCTTTGACTCCAGACTTTTCTTATGAAGTCTTCTTACAGAGTATCTTTTCATTCTGGGAAACGTGGTTTGATAAACCTTCTAATGTTCTAGCAAGTGAGCAATCTGGTTTCTGTGATTATGAAGTCTTATCTTCTCTTTTAAAACCTCCCTATCACCCTAATAAACAGCATGAACAGTTTAGGAAAATAACTTTGTCTAAATCTCCAAAATGATTGTTTACAAATACTTATTTTCACTTTAAAAGAGTTGATTATAAGTGACTAATGGTCATAGTCAATTTCTAAAAAGAATAAAATAAAAAAGTATATTATATAGAAAAAAATAAATAAAACATCCCTATCCTGGCTTCAAAATAACATCCTTACCTCTTACTTTTCATTATTGTACACTTCCCTGAAGGCCGGGTGTGTTGCCTAGGTTTACATCAACATGACACAGGCCAAAATCATCTGAGATGAGGGAACTTCAATTTAAAAAGTGCCTCCACAAGTTCAGGCTATTGGCAAGACTGTAGAGCATTTTCTTAATTAGTAATTGATGAGAATGGACACAGCCCATTGTGGGTGGTACCAGCCCTGGGCTGGTGGTCCTGGATTCCATAAGAAAGCAGGCTGAACAAGCCATGAGGAGCGACCTAATAAACAACACTCCTCCATGGGCACTGCATCAGCTCCTGCCCCCAAATTCCTGCCCTATTTGAGTTCCTGTCCTGACTTCCTTCAATGTTAAACAGAAATATGGAAGCGTAAGTCAAATAAATCATTTTCTCCCTCAAGTTACTTCGGTCATAGTAATTCATCACAGCAAGAGAAACCCTGAGACTCCTGTTTTTTTTATCTTAAATTGCATGAAAACTCATCTCTCTTGTGTTAATGCATTTTTGTAGCAAAGTGTAGTCTTCATAGGAGATGGACTGGAGGCTTGTGGCAGAAAATATGGTCATTGGTAGATGAAGAGTTTAGAGATTCTATTAAAATGTGCAGAGGCCACTTTACACATGTGTTGAGGTAGCTAGACAGAGGGACAAAACACCAAAGACAAGAGCAGGAAGTATGGGAGAGAGCATCAAATCAGATAGCCACAGTAAAAGGCCTGTTCTTAGCCATACCACAGCCCATTTTCATGATCTAAATGTGCCTTGTGCCTTCACTGACATGGGTTGTTAGAAGCAGAAAGGATTCTAGGTCCTTCCAGTTACCAGGGTTTCTCTGGATGTACTTCAGGGGCCAACACAGAAACTGTAGAGCCCTGCAGTGAAAGGGCTGAACCCTGGGCTCCATCCTTTTACCCAAAGCAACCCTAGCGTTATCTATTTAATGTTGGGATTCCATGGGAAACTATGAGAGAATGGTGGGTTTTAATGTTCACAAACACATAAGAAGAGAGAGAGGAAAGTTTGAAACCTTCAAATTGAGCTGATTCTGGAGTTCCTTGTTCTGAAATTAATCTATGTCTCAAAATATATTCCTGTAGGCAATGAAAATACAGTATGCCCTGAAGAGAGTTTCCAAGTTGCTGCACATCAATCATGAGGAGTCTGCTGCTAACATGTGGCAAGCTCTTTTGTTATTATTATTGTTTCCCTTCAGTTAATTTACCATCTGCCTCGTCCTCATCAAAACATTCATTTTAGCTTAATCCCCTTTCTTCCTCTCTGGTGGTAAAAGGACCTGACTTACTTTGAAATAAAGCAGAGTACAGTTATGCTTCCATATGCGGGATGGTTTCCATTTGATTATAATAGAACTCCAGAATACCAAAAATAAATTTGGTGATTAAGCTCTCCTCTGAGATTCAAAGTCAATAAACTATTTTCAAATAAAATGTACTAAAATTCATCAAATATATTGAGGAATTACTGTATGCAAGCGGCAGTGCAAGCTGTGGTCTAGTGAATGAAACTGGGTAAGACTTCACTCACAAAGTTGGCTACATTCTTCAATAAGAAGGCAAGCTACCCTGTGTGAGTCCAAAAGTCAGAAAGGCATCATCAGCCTGAAAAGAGGTGAGAAAAGGCCTTAAAGAACTTTGGTAGGTATGGTATAGAGGAGAGGGTACTTCTGGTGATGAGAATGCTAAAGTACAAAAAGCAATAAAGTATTTGGAGAATGTGTGTGCTTTATGGGGATTAAAGCTGTATTAAAATTAAAACATTGTATAAACAGGATACAGCACAGGCTCAAAGGTGAGCAGGCAACAGAAATGCAGGATGCTCCAATGGCCCAGGGAAAAAGTGATGAAGCAGACTGATGGCACTGGGAAGATCAAGGGTATGGTTAATGGGAACTACACCTGGAACTGACTTCCAAGAACTTAAGAGAATGGCCAGGGTAGATAAAAGAGCAGGCAGAAAGCTATTGTAATAGTCTGGGAGGAAGATGGTGGTATGATATGGGATTCCCCTCTGTATGCTGTGAATACCATTGGTTAATAAAGAAACTGTCTTGGCCTGTGATAGAAAAAAAAGAATAGAGGTAGGAAGGGCAAACTAAACTGAATGCTGGGAGGAGGAAGGTGGAGTCAGAGAGAAGCCAAATAGCCCCTCTGGAGCCAGATAAAACTTTAGCCAGCAAACCACAGCCACATGGCAGTACATAGATTAATAAAAATAGGTTAAATCAATATGTAAGAGTTATCCAATAAGAAGCTAAAGCTAATGGGGCCAAGCAGTAATTTAATTAATACAGTTTCTGTGTGATTATTTCGGGTCTGAGCATCTGGGAACAAAACAAGTGGTCCTCTTACTACAGCGGTAGCTTCTACTAAGGTCATTGGAGAGTAGATGAAGTTCTGTGCATTTGAAAACCATGTAGCTGATAAAACTGGTAGGGCTTGAGTGACAGGTGATGTGGAGATGATGCCACTGAGATAGGCTAGAACAGATGTAGGGGAGTCATGCATTCAGTGAGAGCCACGGGTTTTAAAAAGTGATACAATAATCATTAAAATGAGCTCTGTGATTGAAGTACTTTGGATGTGCGATATTTTGAGAGGAAAGATAAATTTCAATGGATGAAAAGGTCTGTAACATCAATGGGTAAACATGGTAAGCTATCTGGGAATTTTTCACATCAAAAGAGAAACTAAGCACAGGTCTCCATCAGTGAAGTTCATTTGCTATGTCTCACAGATAATTATACAGAAAGCAAAACTGATACTTAATAGGAAAGAATGGGAAATGCAAACACATCTTTACTGACTTTGTTTGTGGACTCGTTCTCAACAAACAAGTGATACCTCTTTTGAGATTTTTGGCCAGAGGAATTTTCTCTCCATCACATGTTTGGATGTTTAGAACTCTGCTAATGTTCTATTTAGTTCAAGTGGTTGGATGTTGGTACTTTGGCGCCATTGCCAATAATACAGTTCAACAAAACAAACCCCTAAATAGGGCTTAGTTTTTCTCTTTTTAAACATATCTGGTTCTCAGCCCAAACCAAGATCCAACTGCTGTGCCTCATGTGGCAGACAAGTGTAATCGACTGAGCACCACTAAAATGACCTCCACCAGTCGACTCCATGTCCTTCTACCTACCTGTTTCTCTACTCGGTTACCCACCATGCTCCTCACCATTGCTATGATTTATAGCACTTTCTCTGAACCACATCTCTGTCCCTTCACCAATGTCTTTCTAGATCCTTTCTTTCCAGGAACTGAGCCAGCAAGTTTATATTGTTAGCCAGTAATTAAGCAAATTTGAGAAAAATCTGTGCAGGGTTTCTTTGGGGAACCCTAGTCCAGTCATCATGAGGCCACTCATTATGAGGATGGGAGAAAAACAAGCTGGTTCGTAATCCTTTTACCCAGTTCACCTAGACTAAATTTGCAAATCACTCCTTTCTATGTGGTTTCTGCATAAGCTTCCCAAGGAAACAAGAAGTCAGACGCTCAGGATATTTGAAAATCACTGATGTTGGATCCATTGCTTCTCTGGCTTTCCACTTTATGAATATATCCACTATCAGTTTAGGGTTCCCTGGGGACTTGGTGACCCAGAACTGAAGAGCACTAAGGAGCACTTCAGCTGCTCTGTGGTGAAGCCCCGGTGATGCGATGAACAAAGCCTACAACATCCCTGCTTTCATCTTGCTTTCTATCGGGAGGTATAAACAACAAAGTATTAGGAAGTTTTCAGTGTTACAGAGAAACATAAGTCATAAAATGGTGGCCACAAAGCCATGCAGAGGCTGTGTGCCTATATGCTCATATGTTTGCTGAATTAGGTGTGTACTCGTGAAAGCATACAACTTTAAGGGGTGAAGGAAACCCTCATGAAATGGCCAGTGGTTGGGGGAAGATCTGAGACAGGCCAAGAGGTGAGCAATGCGGAGATCCAAAGTGAAAGCATCTTCTAGAGAGGGGAAATGGCAGGTGTCTCATTGGCATCCGTAGAATGAGCGTGTGACTGCGTAGGCATTCCTTATCAAAGTAGTTCTCTTCAGAGTGGCCTCCTTCCCTTCCCATTGCTACTGTAACTGTCATTTGCTTTTTCATTGGGACACCTATTACCAAGGTAGCTGAGCAGTTAAGGAGATGGAGAACCAGAGAAGCCAGAAGTCTTGGTTGCTACTGTGGAGCTCCTCAGAACTAGAGACCAGCTCTTCTAACTCCAGACTCCAGTTCTTTTGGTTAATAAGATTTTCACCGTGAGGATAAGAAATCTAATTGAATACTGCTCTTGTATTCGGGGTTCCTCACCGAATAAATGCTTATGTAATAATAGTACCAGTAGTTCCCGCAACAATAAAGACTTTTCCTCCGAACACTATTAGCAAGTTTCCAGTGCTTCCACATACGCTTATGAGGAGAAAAGCAAAGAAACAAGGAGAAACACAGAAGATGAGGGGACAGGGGGCAGATGCACAACAGTGTGACATCACCCAATAAACTCTCAAATAATCCCACACCTCTCTGAACCTTTGCTCTTTCCCATATGTTATTACAATATTTACAAACTCCCACCAATTCTGAAGAGGAAGAGAATAGGCATTTATTCTATTTAGAGTCAGTGAGACGGCTCACCAGGGGAAGGTGCCTTCTGCCAACCCTAATGATCTGAGTTCAATTCCCAGGACCCACTTGGTGGAAGGAGAGAACCAACTCCCATAACACACACACTCAAATAAAGAAAATGTAACAAATATTTCAACAAAATGTTTAATTTTCTTCTCTTCCATGACACAATATTCTTAACACATAAATGAAACAATCACCGCTGCCATCAAGCAATGAGATCCCAATGACGGTGTTGTGATAACCTCCTGTCTGCTGCTTTAATACAACACCCTCCTGAACTCTGGACCCAGTTTCCACCTGGCTACCCCATCGAGCCCACAACTCTCTCTTCCCAGCTCCGTTGGTAATATGACCCCTGTTTCCTCCTACCATTTGATCTTCCCTCAGAGAAGCTATGCTGTTTCTGACATCTGTTTCATTCACATCTGCTTCTGTAAAGTGAGATAAGGCCCACATTGTCAGGAACTGTCAACTCATCTGTCAACTAACTTGAGCTGCCACCTGTCAGGCATTTCACTGCCCATCTTCCTCAGGTGACACTGACTCAAAGGACTGATTTTTGAGTCCACCAGGGGATTTCTTTTCTCATCCTCTGTGTATCTCCTTACTAACTTCTCACATATTGCGTTTGTTCCTAATAGAGCTGGCCAGTTTCAGTTCACATTGATTGAAATTTAGCTCCCGTGTCATGATTTCTGAACTACCAGAGCCTGGCATTTTCAAGAAATCTCCTTCCATCCACTAACTCTCAATAGCTCAACCCTGGGGTTAAACCTATAATCTGGGCGTTTGAAAAGACAGTACAGCTGCTACAGCTGCTAAAATGAGTCTAAAGCCAACAATGACCTCATCCTATCTGTCCATGCCCTTAAGAAATCCAATCTGGATTAGGGCCCCCTTGAAGACCACCTGTGAGATTAGTTAGCCTGATGCTTTGGGACCCTGCCCCAGTGAGTCATGCTTCACTAGCTCAATACATTTCACTTGCAATCTAGAAATAAAAAAAAGTTAACTTTAGACTGAACATCTGTAAAACACTGCCTGCTCGTGTGTATTTTCTCACGGTCTTCCATATTGAGAGTAAAGATTAAATGTCAATTTCCTATGTCAAATGCTCCTTTATTTCAGCCACAGAGGGAGTGGGGGCAAACATCAGAACAGCTTCTTCTTTCCAAGGCTGTTTTCCCGAACTGCTAGGTGAATCTCCCACTGTCCCTCCCCGCCTTTGCTCCCTTCCCACCGACCTCAGGTGGATTCAGACCTTCAGGCCCACAGGGAAGAATTCTGATAGCTCTCACCCCTCCTTGTCCCCAGGGTGCCAGGCCCATCACTTCCATGCCCAGCGGAAGGCACACTTTCTCTTGGCTGGAAAGTGGCTGTCGCTCCCTTTTCTGCTCACAATTCTAGGCAAGTGCTTACACTTTGTGCGCATTTCCTTTCCACTTGCAAGTTTGTGTCCCATATTGGAATTCTTGAGGCTTCTAGTCCATTGTCAGATACAGTGTCTAGCATATTATACAAACTCAAGACAGACTGGTTAAGCTGGTTTTTCAAACCGAGTCCTGCATGCATTTGATAATAGTTCAAAGAATCCTGAAGTGAGCATGGCAAGAGGCTGCTCCTTCTTCATTCTGACGCTCTCTACCTAAGAGAAAATTCCGTGCAATTTCTCTGGTCTTCTGGTCCACAACTCTATATAGTAACAATTTTTCTGATTTAATTACTTTAGACATAACTACTGAGTTCCCCTATTAAAGATGCTTTAGCTCACTCACAGTGCCTCTTACAGCACACCCTGTCCAAGTAGTTAAGAGTTATAGAACCCAAATTCTTTCTCCAAAATCCTGGAAATATGCAGTTGTGAATTTAAAATGTTTTCAGAATTTACAAAAGTAATATTATTTATGTTCCCCCCCACAGGGAAGTGGTTTTTTGGTAAAGCCTTACCAAAAAAAAAAGCTGTCTTCTTGGTCTTATTACAGATCTACACATGACATTATCCTAACCAAAATGTAGAGAAGGGCTTGTAAGTAAGTGGCTCGGCCCTCACATCCTTATGCTGATATTTTAATGCTGCCAGAATAACACCATGCACTCCTTTCACACATTAAAAACATTCTTCATTTCACACGATCTAAACTCAAACCAAACAGTGATTTTGGTTTTCTCAGTCCCACCGTTTCCTTCTGACCAGGCTCCACAGCTATTTGCTATCCACTGTTTGTCACAGGAGTTCGGGGAACTTTGTTATTAGCTTGTGGACTTATTTTTGTTTGTTTGTCTGTCTGTTTGAAACAGGATTTCACTATGCAGCTCTGGCTGATCTGGCCTGGAACTTACTATGTAGATCAGAGTGGCCCAGAACTTACGGAGATGCACCCACTTTTGCCTCCTGAGTTCTGGGATAAAAAGTACACACTGCCTTGCCCAGCTCTTTGTTCTGAGACAGGATTTCATTCTGTAGTCCAGGCTCATGATGCTCCTGCCTTGGCATCCTCGGTGCTAGCATCTCAAGTGTGGACCACTATGCCCCCTTCTCACTTTTCTTCTACATCGTGGCCACTGAGGTCCCTCCCTGTAATGGAATGCTACTGAGATCGTGTCCATAAAAATGACTTAGAAACGGGAGGTATCTCCAGAGATCTCAAACATGAGGGAGACATTTCAGTTAGTAGCTCTATGACTCCACAATTTCAGTAGGAATGAAAATACCCTGTAAACAGTCTGGATCTCATTATCTAAAACTTATTTACATGACTTTGTTTACCACAAAACTAGCTTGAGATAATTCAGGAAAGACACAGTTGTTTGCTGTTCACATGTAAAACATCATACAAAATCCAAAGATAAACAGTTCATTTCCTTTAAAGACATTCAATGATTCCTCCACTAACATGTTATACATTTCTTTACAGGGTTTGGTCTATTTCTCTCTGTCTTGTTCTTAAGAGGAAGTAGACCATAAAATTCAGTTGACTGCTCTTAGGACTCAGGAGACAGAGGCAGATGGATCTCTGTGAGTTCAAGGCTACCCTGG
>LOJH01063009.1:0-10165 GCA_001685095.1 Ellobius talpinus
AGAGAAGAGAAGAGAAGAGAAGAGAAGAGAAGAGAAGAGAAGAGAAGAGAAAACTGGACATAATCAGTCCTAACCCTGTAATGTCCCAGAAATTGCATCTCTTTTGAAAATGTGCCCGGTTTCAGTGGGTTTTTCCCTATTCCAAAGTAACACAGTCCTGATGACTTCAGCTTTTCTGGCTCTTTGGACTTTAGTGAGGATATAATAACTATATTCGGATGTGATGCCCTGAGAACTTAGGGTTGATGGGTGAGAAAGTTTGGGGACTCTGGCTGAACCTGTGGGGTGCTTTTCTGTTTGTGCCTCTGTGCAAAGGAGGAGTGGAGCTCTCATTACTGAAGTCCCCTGCAAAGCACCCCAGAAGTGTGTTTCCGTTAGTCTCCAATGGGTGGAAACTTCCTCCTGTCCATCACAGCCCATTGTATCGTTCTGAAAACCATACTTTTTAGGACTTCCTGACTTGTCCTATTTAAGGTGCAACCGTCAATCTGGGAGTCTGAAAATAAAGCTTCTCATTGGTGCACCTGCAGCAATTTTGCTTCCAGGGCATCTGGGGTCACTGCTTCAAAATCCCAGAAGGTGGAGTTTCCCTAACCTCACAATCTTCAAACTTCAGGCACACATAAGAACACTTATACGCAAAAATAAATTGATTGGTGATTGGTGGAGGAAAATGATCTCCTTATAGAAGCCACTTAAGGAAAACCAGGATTGCTCTGCAAATACTGTACTGTGCCACTTGACCGCAGGAAGAAAAGAAAAAGAAACAAACCAAGCCACAGTGCTTTACTTAACTTTAGGACCTCATGTAACCTCCTAGGCACTGCCACTCTACCCAGATTCCTCCCCTGCCTTTAAAGCATAATAAATTTGTAAAGCAAAACATGTAGGGAAAGTTTACTCAGGATAAATGAGTCTAATCGTGGTCTGTTTGAAGAACAAAGAAAATACAGAATTAAGTTCTATTAGTTATTAACTACGCCACTCCTCCTCTCAGTCTGTGGACAGATTGCGCTTCCCCACCCTCGCGAATTTAGACAAGGGTTGGCTAATGAAGTACGAACAGAAGGGATGCACACCACTTTGGGCTCCCTTTGAGAGAAAGTGGTAGTGTACGCATGGATCAGCCTGAATCCTGAAGGCATCTGAATAATTAAAGTTCCCTTGCAGACCCACTGTGCGTTCCAGGCCTGGGAAATCCCAAAGGTTTTCAAGTATTCCTTACTGTGGTATGCCCCAGGCTCTCCTGACTAATGAAACAGCAGTGTGTTTTGTTCTCTGTATCTTTTTCCAAAGTACCATACAACTTATTTCTCATCTAAGATGGGAAAGCTTAAAATATAAGCAAGTAATCGTCAAAATTGATCATGCCAGAAGTGTTTCCTACATTTCACTTCCCATTGCACATACAAAGCAATGTCTGACCCCCTTAAAGCGAGGGGAGCAATACTGGGAAATGAGAGTGGTGACAGTCACTTAGTGAGCTCTTATTAGGCTTATTTTTTTTGACTCTGTGTGCCTGTGTGCACACACACACTTGGACCATGGAATAAAAGGAGTTGATTTCCTCCTTCCACCATGTGGGATTTGAACGTGGGTCCTCTGGCTTGGAGGCAGATGTCTCTACCTGCTAAGCCATCTTATCAGTCCAGAGGATAGTCATTTTGACTGTGTGTGTGTGTGTGTGTGTTTATACGTGTCTGTCTCTCTGTGTATGTGTGTCTATGTGTTTGTGCTTGTCCATCTGTCTGTCTGTGTGTGTGTTTGTGAGTCTCTCTCTCTGTCTGTCTGTCTCTCTCTCTGTGTGTCTGTCTGTCTGCCTGTCTCTGTGTGTGTGTCTGTCTGTCTCTGTGTGTGTGTGTGTGAGAGAGAGACAGCTTGTATCTTGCCTGTTCCATCTTTCCACGGTCTCTCACTACTTTCAGTCTGCTGATTTGCCCCACTTTTCCTTGATGCCAACTCAATAATGTTGCCACAGAATCATTTTTAATGACTGCTTTTTCCATGCCCTGATTGGGTGCGGCCAGCTTTCCATTATGGTTTTGGATGCTTGTGGTCCTCGCTGGATTGCTGAGTAGAGACTACCAGCGTGCAGAGCACCTGCGCTGTCTGACCCTCTGTATCCAGTTTTTCCATGCACCCCCTCGTCGGTTCCCCCACTGTGCACTAACCACAAGCATGCAAGCGTGAAGTCTGAATGCTAATCAAAAGGGAAATTTGGGTTAGTTGTGGCAATGTCTGAGCTGGAAATTCCTCTGGCCCTGGGGCATGTGTTGGCCACATGACTGCTCCTGGCAGGGTCAGCTGCTGAGCACTGGTTCCTATGATGTATTGAGCATTTAGTTAGTTTTCCTTTTGGTTTCTCCTTAATTTTCTGTTTTTTTCAGAATGAAGCACGTGTATAGCTTTATAAAACAATAACAAAAATGGACAAGGCTGTAGACTCTCTATTGACAAAGAACCGTTTGTCTGTTCCTCTGCTCTGTCCCTCCTTGCTCTGGCTCCATGACTCTTGGAATCTTCCACTTGAAAATCCTATCATTGCTTTGGCCTCTACTGTGTCATATGTCTTCTGACTTAAATATAGTTTCCATTGCAGAACACAAAAGCTTAGCTCTACCAACACCAGCTTCTACACACACCCCACATCCCACACAAGCACATGTTCAGTATCAATTGGTGTTTGCTGTGTAACAATCCACTTCAATTCTTACTGGCTTAAGGGAACCATTTATTTACCCACAATCCTGCTGATCAGCAGTTTGAACTTGGCTGGGCAGGGTGATTTTTCTGGGCTTGGCTGAGCTCATTTGTGCAGCTGTGGGGTTACTGGTTGGCTCAGAGCTGGCAGGCCTAAGTGGCTCCAGCTGAGGTAGCTCTTCGCTACTTCTTGTATTTTTTTTTGAATCCTGCCATGGACTCTCCTAGGCCCGTTCACTCACAGAATGGTAAGGTTACAAGACGGAAGAGGAAGTGTGTACAGGTTCTTGAGGGCTGGGCTCAGAGCCACCCCCTTCTGGGGCCTACAGCAGGGGATGAAAAATATTCCCCACCTCTTAACAGGAGGTGTTGTGAAGTGTCATTGCAAAGAACACAGAATTACGGCTGATGCTGTAATCTACCATGCCTTGGGTGTGCACTGTAAAGAAAATCCTTAGTATCCCTGGGGGTCCAGGAGGGATTAATTCCAGGTTGTCCTAAAATCTAAGCACGCCACATTCCTCATATAACACACATGCAATTTGCATATACTATGCATATACTAAACTTAATTTATTTTCTTTTACATTCATCTATTCTTTGAGTATGTGCTCAGGAGCATGTGTGTGCTATGTCATGTATGTGGAGGTCAGAGGACAACTTGTAGGAGTTGGTTCTCTCCTTCCACCACATAGGTCCTGGGGATTGAATTTATGTCATCTGAGACAACTTGTTGGCCCTCGACTTGGAATACTTAAGTCATCTCTTCTTAAATATCTTAAATATCTACTTAAATATCTAACACGATGTAAATGTTATTTAAAAGTCGTTATATTACATTCACAAAGGGAGGGGGAAGCAGTTGTGGGCATAAAGTTTTTGGTCCTAAGGAAATGACTCTGCCGTACGGAAGGCCCAGGTGCCTGACTATTCACACACCGGCTCACATAGCTGTAGGATCCAATCACTGGTGTGAGCCGAGTCAGTATTCTCCCTGCTGCAGCAATAGACAGACTCTCCCTTCCAACCAAACCATTAACTATCAATAACTCCTAAAAGAGGTGGGGGGATTCAAGAGCCCCTCCCTTCCATGCTGGAATGTTGAGATTGGCTTGACTGATGTCCCATTCGTGACTGAGCACTGCATCGCAAAGGACTGTCAATCAAAGGAAAAGGCAGAATGAGGAAAATATTTTTTCCAGCGGTACAGAGGACTAATATATCGATGTACAAAGACCTAAAAACCCGGTTACCATAAATCCAAACAACCCAGATAAATGCAGGCCATGGAATTAAAAATAAAGTTCTCAAAAGAAGAAATACGAATGGCTAAGAATTACCTTTAAAAGTGTTCGCCATCCTTAGCCACCAGGGAAACACAATATTTTAAAAAAAAAACATTTTTAGTCTTGAAGTCTTCATAATATTCCTGTGTAGAAACATTCTGTTCTTGTTTCATGGCAGTATTTTTTATCAGAACACTAATGAAGCTCCATTTGCCATGTTGATTATCCGTGTGACAGAACACACTCACAGGTTTTGTTGACTGGGACATGGCCAGCATTCTCCTCACCACAGTGTGTTAGTCCTATTCATGTCAGTCCAACAAAAACACCCAACAGAAACAACTAGACTTGGCTCATGGTTTCAGATATCTCAGTCTGGGACACCAAGGAAGACGTGGTAGAGCTAAGCAGTTCATAGCAAGACAAGAAGCAGAATAACTGTGTTTGCTGGCTTTGACCTTTTTCTCTTTTTCCCCAGGCTATGTAATGGTGCTACCCACCTTCAGTGTAGACCCTCCTTCTTGTTGAATCCTCTCTGAAAACACTATCACAGCCATACCGAGAGGTGTGCATCACCAGTCAAGTTGATAATAAAGACTAACCACCACGAATCTAACCCTTATCAACTCAACATATCAGCACATCATTTTAAAGCCATAACATTGCATGCCCAGTCCCCAAAAGCTCATTTCTATCTTGTAATTAGAACTGCATTAAGTCTGGCACCTAAAATTCCCAAAGCCTTACCAATGCTGTTCATTCATGCAAATTTAAAATCTCATCTAGGATGCAAGACAAACTACTTACTGTAAGCACCTATAAAATAAAATTTCAAAAGTTACATGCTACCAAAATGTGAAAGCACAAAGTATATAGTCTCATCTCTTAAGGAACAGAGCATTAATATATTGAATGTACAAAGAGTATACCAAGGAACAGTTGATTCAAAGTAAGACAAACCAGCAGGGCAAGCATTTAATTCTGTGACTCCAAGTCAGTGTCTGGGCATGTGGTGGTGTGGCATGAGCTACAATTGACCTGAATGTCTCCATTTTCCTGGCCTGAACATTTGTAGCCTACATTGCCTCTCACTTGGTCTGGCTGTATTCATCACCTGCAGCTTACATTGGCAGATGACCCATTTCCTAGTGTCTCCAGTTTCCTGGGTGTTGTAAGGAAGCCGCTTGCTCATTTTCCGACCACCCAGCAGCTCAGACCCGAAATAATCACACAGAAACTGTATTATTTAAAACATTGCTTGGCCAATGACTTTAGGATATTCCTAAATACCTTAAAGACACATAAGAAGGAAGGGATTCATTTTAGTGAATGGTTCCAGATGGTTTAGTCCATCATGGTGGGGAGGATGTGGGGCCCTTTTTGTCATGATAGCTGGGGAGCAGAAGGAAGGAGAATGCTTGTACTCAACTGGCTTTCTCCTGCACCTTTTATTTTGTCTAGATCTCTAGTCTATGGGATGGTGCCATCCATCACAGTGTGGAATCACTTCATCACCTCCCCATGAATCCTCTCTAGAAACATCCTCGATGGTATGCCCACAGGCATATCTCACCACCAGTATGTGTTTACCCTGTGACAATGTGACCAATCATCTGGTAAGAAGCAACTTAAGAAAGAGAGTGAATTTTGGCTAAAGTGTGAGAGTTCAGTCTACCCCAATGGAGAAGACATGGCTGTGAGATTAGCTTGTAGGGGTGGCAGTAGGAACATAGGACTGCTCGCTCACATCTTAGTGGTCCAGGAAGCACAGCCAGGCTGTAAGTGTCAAGGCTCACCTCTTCATGACCCATTTCCTCCAGGAAGGCTCCATTTCCTAAAGGTTTCAGTCTCTCAAACACAGCCATCATCTAGGCATCACGTGTTCAAACACTTGAGTCTCCTGGGAGACAGTTCACATTCACACAGCAGGACTAGAGGCATCCGCCTTCTCCTACCATAGCATGTTTAATTCTGGCTGCTAGCATTCCAGAAGCAAGAGAAGAAGGCCATTGACTTTACAAATGCTCCTTTAGGATCCTTACCTTCAAATGCCTTAGCTCCACCCAGTATCCCCTAGCTTGTGACTGTCAGTCAGCCTCTTCCAGGAATAAGCCTCCATTCTTTTGCCAAGCAGAGAAGAGAGAGCAGCTGGAGGTGCCAGATATCATGGGGAAATCTGAGGATCAAACCACTCCAACACGTCTGCCCACGCCCCTGCCGAGGCATTCCAGGGCTCAGTCATTTCATTCAACCTGGCTTTTGGCTTGTTGGTTCTCAGGCTCTTCCTATGCAGCCTCCTGCGTCATGCATTGCCCATCTGCCTGCTATTTATCCTTTGGGATAGTTTCACTTCCTCCTTTCTCTTGCAGTCTTGACTTGTGTGCTTTTCCCATGTTCCTGCCGACTCATAGGATGACTCTGAGAGGAAATGGAGGTGTAATCATTTTTTTAATTTGCTATGGTTAGTTAAGGTCCCTCTGGTTTATCTTTCAGGAGCACCGAGTAATCATGGAACCAATTATAGTCCTTGCATTCTGCATGACAATTAGTGTCCCTTAGTCTTCATTAAACATCAGAGACAAGAGCTTAAACATTTCTCTGTTTCCCTGGGAAGGAAAAAAAAAGGTTGGAATAAAAGTGGTAGTCACCCAGGGGCAATCTCAAAAGAAGGGTCTGAGTCTCTTGGTCCGCAGAAGGTGCTCAGTGAAACATATTTGTACGAACTGCACAAAGACCAGGAATCCCAGGCCCAAATTTCAGTCCCATCATCTCTAAGCACAGGCCTGTGCATCTTAAGCTTTTTCAACTCATCACATATCTTTTCCCCATTGTAATTGAAGCTAGAAAGCCAAGCTCATATCCCATTCTAAATTTCCTAAATCTGTAGCTGAAAAGTATCTCATCATAACCAATCTGGATGAAGAGGAAATATGAATTCCCCAGAGAATGTCTCATTAGGAATTGATGTTTTTATTTACACACTATCTTGACAGTGACTGGATAGAAAACTTATGTACAGAGATATGGATTTTAAAGCTGGCTACAGTGGGGTTCATGTATAATTGTAGCACTTGAGAGGCGGGCCGTAACAGTCAGGAGTTCCAGGCCATCGTTTGGTATATAGCAAGTATGAGGCCAACCTGAGTTACATGAACTCCTGTCTCAGTGGGCTGGAGATATGGCTTGGTGGTTAAGAGAACTGACTGCTCTACCAGAGGTCCTGAATTCAATTCCCAGCAACCACATGGTGGTCCACAACCATCCGTAACAAAACCTGGAGCCCTCTTCTGGCCTGCATGCACACATGCAGGCAGAATACCATATACATAATAAATAAATAAATATTTTTTCAAAAAATAGAAATCCTGCCTTAAAAAAATCAACCAATGTACGAATAAACTAAACACAAACAAGAATATCTGGATCTTATAACCTCTAATTCTATTAATTGGGCTTCCAATACCCCTGCCCCAAAGCGTGCTATTTGATACCTCTAATGAAAGAGAGGTTAGCCACATATGGCTTTGACCTCATAGGTAGGAGGGTTGGGACACTGTCTAGAGAGAGGTGGTATAGCAGTCACAATGTCAGCCTCTTTTTCCTAACACCCAGTTCTTGCTGTAAGTTCATCTGCTGCCCCTGTTGAATGCCATCGGTTTGTCCCATGTAGGTATCCATAGCAGCTTTGTTCAGGCCCCAAATCAACACGGTAACTCACAGTCCCAGAAACAGCAATGTCAGCTGCTTTCAGAAACCTGCTCACAGCATCCCTGGGCTTCACTGCCCTGAGAGCAGCAACTGCTTCCATCATGGCTGAGACACAGGGTCTTGAGTGCATTAGCCAAACTGACTTCTTGAAATGCTACTAATTAACTGTTAACACATGACGTTTTCACACATACCCAGTGCAAAGAACAGCCAGTGCAGCCCGTGCACTGCGCGTTGAGAAGGAAAGTGAGAAAGAATGAATAACAACAAGACAGTAAAGGGGGAAAAAAACCGCTGGTAGATTAGATATGGCTATTCTTCCCTGTACCATTTTCAAGACTCAAAGAGGCCTCATCTGGAATAATTGGGGGACACAAGAAAGGGGAAGGAAAATATTTCTCTTTAATCTGCTCTGCAGACACATAAAAAGGAATGAAAATTCTTCATAAAACCTCAGCTAGCCTTATGACCTGGAGCACCATCTTGTCCTGAACCCTCAGTTTTTCTCATGTGCAAATGAGGGGATTGGATTACTTATAAACTCCAGTAAGAGATTTCTTTCAATGTTAAACGTTGGGGGTGAGAAAAGAGCCCCAGGAGAAGGTGGGTGTCCATTGTATAATATTCAAAATGACACACACCATTTCTGGAAAGATTTCGTAGAAAGAAATAGCACATGGGTGTTCTTTTTGTGTTTGCTGTTTTCCTTTGTTTCTTTGTTTGGAACGGTAGCAGTAATACTATCCAAAGAACTCCGTGCTTTAGAAACCGCCATTAGTAACAGAGAAGAGGTTAGCTTGTAGCCCCACACTGTGTATCTAGCAGGACATGGTAGATACACTGCTGTTTATTGAAACAATGAACACGGTGCACAATCTTGTCTTTCCCAACTAGAACCACACAGCCTCAGAAGAAGTCTTGCTTTCGTTGTTTTTCTTTGCAGAAAATTTGAAAGTTTAACTTCTCCCACGAGAGCCCTGTGAGTACTGAGGAGCTGATGGTGAAGTCAGGTACCCCATTTATAAGAGCCCCACTCTCCACACACAACCAGCTTTTCCACTAGGGTAATGAACTCAGTGGGCAGGTAAAACATGGCATGAAGGAGAAAGAATTCTGAAAGCAACTGCTTGGGCTGTTTTTCCAAATCCCTTTCCTATCTGGACCTTAGTCTCTCTACCAGGGTGCAATGCCCACCAGTCTACCGTCTAGAAAAAGTGTTCTTGAGTAGTTTGCTTTGTGGGGTAATGCCAGATTTGGATAGCTCGAGTAAGGAAAGCTATTACTGCCGCAAATTTATTTTAATGTGCATTGCCATCAATTAATTACCAACAATTAATTCTCGGTAGAGGAATCATGAGTCCTGGCCAGTGGTTTCCACTTCTTAAATCTTTTAAGCCCAGCTAGTCATGGCTCAAATTGCCTATTTCTTACATCCTGGCTTCACTAAAGCTTCCGATGTCCTCCTCTGGCTCCCTCTGCTGCTGGTGGTACCTCCTGCCTATCTTAGCTTCCAGCTGCATAGTGTTAGCATCACTCAGGGCTGATCCTGAAGCCACCAGCACAGAAACTCTTGACTAGCCTACTTGATGAAGGAGAAGGGCACTTGACCACTTTCCCTCTCTTTTGACACCAGCATATGATGGCACATGCACATATGTTGACCAAGGTTTCTGTCCTGCCTCGTTCTACAGCCATTCAGTCCCAATGAAACACACAGAGGTCTACATTAATCATAAATTGGTTGGCCTAGTAGCTCAGGCTTTTCTTATTAGATAATTCTTACATCTTAAATTGGCCCATTATTCTTGTCTGTTAGCCACGTGGCTTGGTACCTTTATCAACGAAGCATTCTCATCTTGCTTTCTCTGTGTCTGGATGATGGCTGCAGACTGACTCAGCCTTTCCTCTTCCCAGAATTCTCCTGTTCTTATTGCCCTGCCACTACTTCCTGTCTGGCTACCGGCCAATCACTGTTTTATTAAAATACAAGTGGCAGGATAAAAGATCATTGTCCCACAACACTTCCCCCCTCCTCTTTTTTCCAAACAAGAACTCTGAATCTAATATCTCTTGTTTAACTTTTTGTCCAGACTATTATCCATAACATCCTGTAACCAATGCTCTAAAGAAAGATATATATCCACAATCCATTTGGGGGGAATGTAGGAATGTAGGTGTGGATTTCAGACTACTTCCTGCTGATTGGGGATGCTCATAATCTTACAGGGACCTAAAGAAAATTTAGAATTATGATCAAGTCTTGACTGGAGTATCCTGTGAAGCTTGATCACCTCAGGCAGCAGAGTTGAATCCGTTCTAGATGTAGAACTCAGACATCTGGGCCATCTGCTCCTATCAGAGATTTCTCAGGGGGTCTTCTTGGATCAAACCTTATTTTTCTTAACCTGGAATGAATGCACAGCCTCTCATTTCCTGTGGAAACAAAAGCAAAACCTCTTCTCCAAAGTAAC